>NW_006498320.1:1044653-1080616 GCF_000471905.2 Amborella trichopoda
ATACATATTAAATTGGCAATTATGCTAGAATGCCTTTGCAAACTGCTACCTTTCTAAATTTGAGCCAAAATATTTGATTGGTTATTTTTGAAATGTTATAGAGAGTGACTGTTATTAATGGTTTAAGTGAAATTCATATTAATGATTTCAGTGATATGTTGAGTACATGATATTGCTGCTTTCGAATGTTTAAAGAGATTTAGAAATAATTTAAGTATGCAAGTGAACTCATCCGGTTCACCGGTGAGGTATAAGTGGACCTATCTGGGACGCCTGTAGGGATTAAGTGGACTCATCCGGTACGCCGGTGAGGTATAAGTGGACCTGCAGGGATTAAGTGGACCTATCTGGGACGCCGATAGGGATTAAGTGGACCCATCAGGACCCTGATGGGGTATATAGGTGACCTACTTGGGACACCAGTAGGGTATTTTGTGAAATCCTTTGAATTATATACTGCCGTTAAAAGTGTTACAAGCATTTCAATTACTCGGATTATACTTAATTATGCATTTATTGAAAGTGAAATTGTTGATACATTTCTGTTAATAGATCTCATTTTGGAAAATATTGATATCTTTCAATTATGATTATTTTTAGGATTATGATGATCACTTACTGAGTAGTCAAACTCATCAAACTATGGTAAATATTTTTTCAGGATAACTGTGGATTCATTTTGAGTGCTAGTCAAGATCAACCTTGGAAGATACTGTTGTTGTGCTAGCTTTCTTTATTTACTTTGTAAGACCTCGCCACTGTAAATTTGTCTTATCAATAGATGTATATATGTTCTGTCCGTCACATCTCAGGAATAACAGTACTGTAAATTCTTGGGGTGGATTTGTTGTGTGGGATTGAGATTGATCCATATTATGTGGGATTGAGATATTCTCATATTATTTGGGATTGAGATTGATATTGACGATAGCATAGAATTCTTTGATTAACATTGAAAATGCCACATGAGAAGACAAAAAAGAGCCAATATACGTTAAAACTATCTAGTTTTTATATAAGAAGGGCAACGTTGTTCTAGCCATCAAATGTTGAATTAAAAATTAAATGGTTTAAGGCATACCATTAACTCGGCTCAATGTTCAAAAGGGTTTGCTCGAACTTGGTAACATTCCATTAGCGTCAAAATATAACATCTGATGGGGTTAATATTAATTTAGATCGGATTGTACCATTGGTAAATGATCTTATAATATACAATATAAGTTGCAGGGTACAAAATTCACTTAATTTTTCATGACCAAACTAATTGGAAATTTTCAATATCAATTAGGAAATTTCCGGTTTCAACTCATTATTATTATCTTGTGGCCCCAATAATGTTGATAACACATTTCTAATGGAACCCACTATGGAAATCTAGAAACCATTTAATAAAATCGGAACAACTTTTCAAAACGTCGCCTATGCCTTTTTTACAATTTTTTGTTTTTTTTGGACGAAAATACCCTTCACGATAGTCTTTCTACCGTAATACATTTTGACGTTTACGATAATTAAAATACCATTATAAATTGAGATTCTATTACAGTATTTTAAATACCATAATAATATGAAGTTATATTACGGTACTTCGAGTACCGTAATAGCTAATCTTTTATTTACAGTATTAAGATTACCATAATGACTTGAAGGCTTATTACGGCAATCAAAATACCGTAATTGTTTCGCACCTTATGACCTAGATGAAAAGCCCCATTCTTTCATGACGGTTTTGATTGTGCCGTAAAACCCTAAATCAAATGCCCCCTTGCAGTTTTTTTGTGCCATGAAACCTTGAACTGAAGCAATCTGCCGTTATAGAGCTCAATCTCTCACGGGTTTTTCTCCCTCATCAAATATTTAAGGTAAGAAACATTTGTGTAGATTTATTTTTTGAGTCCATGTTTCGATCTTACCGTGTGAAGATGGTTTGTATTGTTTCTATATTGTAATTGTTTCTTTGAAGCTGTTCAGCATTGCGTATTTTTTTATTGTTATGCATTGGATATATATATGCGAAATATGAGATATTGTTAAAGCGCCATGGAATACTGAAATATGAACGGGCGTTATGACTGATTCCTTCATAGAGTTTAAATTACTCTCATTTTATGGATAATGTCGTTTCTTGGCTGTCCACCATTCTCTTTACAAATAACATTGAATATTTTATGTATTAGCTCGTGATTGAGACTTTGCATATGCATGCACCCCATTTAATATTTTCCATGAGGTGCCACTAATTGTAATAATGCTTACTCTTTGGCTTTTTGATTTATAATGGCCTTTTTAACAATGATCATGGCAAAAGATGCACCCTTCCCTGAATTTCCTGAGATTCTTACATTGCTTACTAGACAGAGATAACATATATTGCAGAAGATCTGGGAAGGAGATGTATGTACAAGTATTTAAAATTAAATTCTTTGTATATCATATTAGTTAATCAATTTATTTATTTTAATATCTGAAGTCACAAATTTTATTTTTGGATCAGGAAAATACCCTCAGGATTGATGAGAAGCCTAATGCAAATTCTTCATGACCGTTAACAAACAACGATCAAATTGATTTGGTCAGGAGATCAGGATTGTATTATCTGACCATAGTACCGATGACTCACCATGACCGCGACACATTATCTACTATTATCGAAAGGTGGCGCGTAGAGACGAACACTGAGCACTTCAATGTAGACATCAGAGAGATGATGCTTACTCTTGAAGATGCATGGAAAATTCTTCAGTTAAAGGTGACTGGTGTCGTTGTAACTTTGAGGAAAGTGGAGAATTACGAGGATTATATAGTCCGTATGATAGGACAACTGTCACCTAGTTGTAGTCATTCCATTATCTAGCTGACATGGTCGAGGAACATGTTTAAGCGGCTATCATAGAATTATAACCACACCACTCTTCTACAATACACCTGTGCCTACATCTTATATCTAGTCGATTGCACAATATTTACGAATTCTACAAATATTGTGCAATCAACTAGGTGGTTAGTATAGAATCCGCAATCGATTAGTTGGTCAATATGCAATCGACTAGTCGATACCACTCTTCTACAATACACATGTGCCTACATCTTATATCTAGTCAATTGCACAATATTTACGGATTCCACAAATATTGTGTAATCAACTAGGTGGTCAGTATGGAATCCGCAATCGACTAGGTGATCAGTATGCAATCGACTAGTCGATTCCATACTGACCACCTGTGCCTACATCTTATATCTAGTCGATTGCACAACATTTGCTGGTAATGCTAGTATATTAATGTTTTGATACTTTTTATAAAGATCGATAGATATTTGTTGTTATGATTCTTATTTTTTTATACATGTATTTTAGTGTTGGGGGTCCGATCATCTCAAATTGTTGCACCCAATTCCCAAAGAAATATGGGCTGGGCAACCTAAATCCCTCAAGTGGGCCCTCCTAGAGAATGGGATAACGCTCACAACTTCGGTCTCGTGGGGCGACAGGAGATTGATAACACACTTATAAATGATGTTAGTGTAGTATACTTATAATTTATTTTATTTATTTATAATTTAATTAATTTTAAGTTCAGGTTATTTAACTTAAAATTTGTTTTATTTTTGTCATAGATCATATGGACCCTATACAATGATTATCTTGACATAGGACAAGAAACTACAGGTGACAGAGATTGGGCCTCTTGTCCATCAAACTGCTTTGTATCGCATACATCTCATATATGGACACATTTGTGAGGGGTATATGCCAGATCGTGTGTTCCGACAATTTGGACTTCGCCAAGGGATATTGGCAGATCCCTTGCAGTAGGAGATGAGGGAGAGAAGGGGGAAGAGGACTAGCGACTTGGAGATGAGCTTCAAGCAGAAATTGATATGTGGATGAATATGTTAGATTATATTTGTCAGACATATAAAGATATGTTCAATGGGAAGTCGACACAATAATACATCGAGTGGTACATGTTAAGCACTAGGCCCTTGATCCATAATCCATTTAGGAAACGTCCCTCCAAATAAGCACCTCAAGGTTATACTGATAAAGATAGAATGATAATAATTTACTTTCATATTTCGTATGACTTGATACAATTTAGAAGTCTCAATAATCTAATTTCATATTTCATATGACTTGATGCAGCCTAGGGACATCATCCATGCAACTGAACTTGTACGTGAAGGTTACAGTTCAAGAAATTGGGACCTAATTGGGAAAGCATTAGAAGTGCTTAAAATTTATGATCCAGAAGCTGTAGGGGAAGAAGCACCTGAAGAATTGGAGTTGGATTATGAGATGAATGACAACGTTCCAGTATAGCTTATTGCTCGACCAGATGATGGGTCAAGTAATACACAACCCATCTCCACATCAGTTCAACCAGAGGAGCCCAGATGGCAGTTATGTCCTCGTGTTGCAAGACAGGAGGAGAACAGCTCACAACATGAGAGCAGCTCAAACACAGAGTTACAATTACCACAGTGGGGTGAGAAGTTGCCAGTATGAAAAAAGCGTTCATGATCATATATTTATTTGCTGTAAAGAGGCCAATAGTGCCTAAAATGTGTAAAGAGGTCATTAGTGCCTATGTTGTTTTTTTGTGATATGTGTGATATTAGGCCATTAGTGCATATACTGTTTTATGAAAGGTTGATATAGAAATATCTTTTGGTACATGGCTGGATGCATGGTTGAAAAGTTGAAATATCAATATTCTTTGTACATGATCAGGATATGCTAATGTACATAAATCCTAGTATGAACTAATAACCAATTCATTCACCATATTATTCCAATATGTATGGTCCACATAAAGAAAGGCATTATAAAAATCATCAATACCGATTGGTCGATAAAAATATAGTTTAAATAAAATATGAAGCATTACAGTCTCTTTATAACCGTAATATTCCAAGAGGACTTTACGGTAATGAGATTACCGTAATAAGTATTACGGTACTATGATTATTGTAAACATGTTCTAGAGCATTACAGTAATCAAAAGACCGCAATGCTCAAAAGTCCATTACGGTCTTTGCATTACCATAATGCTCTCGAAACTCTTTACGGTAATTTGATTACTGTAATACTTATTACGGTAATCTCATTACCATAGTGCACTCTAAGAGCATTATGATAATCAAAAGACTGTAATGCTCAAAAGTCCACTGGAGACAATTGAGCATTACAGTCTTTTACTTACTGTATTACTCTTACAGGGCATTACGGTAATCTATTTACCATATTGGTTTAGAAAGCTTTACGGTTCACAGTAGATAGTAATGCTCAGTAGTTCTAGTGGACTTTTGAGCATTACGGTCTTTTGATTACCGTAATGCTCTTAAAGACCTTTACAGTAACAAAATTACCGTAATACATATTACGATACATTTATTACCGTAAATACGCTTTCTGTCATTACGGTACCTAAAAGACTGTAATGCTCCAGACCAAATTATTTTATTTAAATTCTTAAATGCTTCAGACCAAATTTTATTATAATGCTGTAATAGGCCTTTACGAAAATCCGTCATTACGATTATTAAATTA
Source organism: Amborella trichopoda (assembly GCF_000471905.2). The sequence continues at coordinate 1,050,208 of NW_006498320.1, forward strand.
CCGTAATGCTTTAAAAGTCTATAAAATTACCATTGTAAAATTTCCCATCAAATTACTATAAAAATGGGATATAGAGATGGTGAAAATAATGCCATAAAAATTGAACAATGTACTCATCAAAAAATTAAATAAGGGGCTACTTAAGTGATCTATAAACAACACCTAAACAACACATTACATTAAGATTAAGTCTTCTTTTTAAATTTGAATAAGCTTGAACACATACTTTTCAAAAATTGAACAGGCACTCATCAAAATCAACAACTTTAGATATTTCATTAATTAAACCAAAAAGTCATATCTGTACGTATTGGCCTCTTTACAAATTCAGAAACAAAATGACGTATAAAAAAAAGATCAGTTGACACTAATGACCACTTTACATAATTTTATAGACTTGATTTACATGTCTTCTGATTATGGCCCACAACCCCGCACCGGCTACACTTAAGAGACCTAATCTCTTTGTACTATGTTCGCCTGTGTTGTTTCTCTTGTAGCTGGCGGCATTACTATTGTATAGACAATCTCTGGCAACTCTAGTACATCAGGCATTAAGTTGAAGGGAAGGGAATATGCTCTACGGTATATTTGAACTGTGAAATAAACGTCGCAAAACTCTGTAATATCTTTATGCCTATGATCTATAGCAGCGATTGCATGACTCCACGGCAACCCACTAACCTGCCACATTTGACAACTGCATGTATGAATCTCCAGATTAACATCATATTTTTTATCCGTATTGATCTCATACATAGAATCATGTACCCATGTGATTGTATGAAGGAATATGGATTTATCCCTCCTCAGGTCTATTACCTTTTGGCCCTTTGATGTAAGCATGCCACTCCATTCTAGGGACAAGGCCATCTTCTTTGAAAAATCTTCCATGAGCTTAACCCTTAAGCCTTCAAGGAATTTAATAAGGGGCTTCACCTGAGTTTGTAATATCCACCGGTTAAATGATTCAGAGATGAACGATGTAAGATGATTGTATCTACACCCCTGAAAATATGTGTTCGCCCAATATTTCGAATGTTGTAACATGATCCAGTCATAGGCCTCAGCATTTGTACTCTTAAATCTTTGCCATGTACTCATCAAAGTTTGATATAGACATTGCACATGCAGCTTTCCAATAAAGTTTTGTGAGCGTCGAATTTCTATAGGCCTTTTTGAAGTTATCGGCTTAGTGATTCATACAATAGCCTTGTTCACTGGTTGGAAATACTGCTTTAATTGCGGCTTGTAACCCTTTCTGACGATATGAGACAGTAGTCAATTCTGGCAAATCAGACCTCTCGCAAAACTGCTCATTCAAAAGCTCTAGAAACCAAGTTCAACTTGGTGTATCTTCACTCTCAACCACTGCATATGCTATAGGAAATATATTTTCATTCGCATCTACCCCAACTGCAGCCAATAATATCCCTTTGTATCTTCCCCTCAAAAATGTTTCATCTTGTCTTATTAGTGGCCTACAACCAACATAAAACCATACAAGCATGAACGATTGCCTATAAACATATGTTCAAGCCTATCACGATCATTTGTTAGAATAATCGTTGCGGTTCTAGGGTTAGTGATTCGGATCTTATGAATATATTTAGCGAGATCCTCATATGACTTCACATGGGAGCCCTCATTTATCTCTTGTGCAACCTCTTTGTTGCATCATGCTTGTTGGTAAGATAATATGACACCGTGATCATGTTGTATACCATTAACCATACTCCAAGTGTAAGATTGGGCATATCATTCACCGATCTTTGATCTTGTTTGCTACCCAGTGGCTTCGAGCAAGCGGCTGATGAACCCTATCTATTCCATCGACACATGAGTGCACATTTACAAACTTCTTTACTCTGAAGAAGTTTGTTATATTACCCTCCAACAGCGCACTTACCATGAACACTCATCTGCAACACGCCTTGCACATACACGCCTCACCTCACTTTTTATAAACTTTATATTAAAGTTTTGTTACATGACATAATCAATAAGGTGATTATGGCATGCTTATACATCATCAAAATCCTGACCCTCTTGAAGTACAACTTCATAACGGTTAATCCTCAGGCGGCTTTCTATCGAATCGATGTCGTCGATACGCTGCTCGATTTCTGAATCATGTTATCTGTTACTCCTATGCCAGTAGCACATTCACTGTGAACTACTTGCTCTGGAGCGGAAGTGCTGTAGAAAAAAAAATTCAAGACAAGTCAGAATTATCCTAACCCATAACAAAAAATTGACAAATAAGAAAGTTAATGATTTTCATTGCAAACTTCTTACATGACCAATCTTGATATACCATTATCGGGCACTGTTGGTGGTCGATATTCAGTGCAGTCAGACGGACCATTATCGGCCATTGTCGATGGTTGATATTTAGTATAGTTAGTCTCAATAGATCTGTTTGATATATACATAGCGATGGGAGAAGACCCTTCCATCATGTTGCCAATGTCGTCATCATCATCAATACGTATTATATTACTGTTACTTGGTAACCCTGGGTCAATATACCTAATAGCCATGGTACTTGGGGCATAATTTGATACTTTTGACAAGTGATCCTTGACTTGTGTAAATGATGGAATCCCCTTAAAAAAATATAATCTTTACATTCCCACCATCATAGAAAATACTTCCATCATTAGGTTTCCTCTTGAAAAAACCACCAAAGTGTGAACCGATTTTCACTCTGTTATCACCCATTATTGTTGCGTACAAGCTGAATCAGTGCATAGAAATTTTAGATTGAAATATATTAAAATACTTATAAGAAGTTCAAAATACTTAAAATAATGCGGAGGTTGCATGAGAACATTAGATTGCAATACAGATGCCATAATATCAAAAAAATTACGATGGCCAACCCAACTACATCAAGTATTATAGAAAAACATTATTTTGACGGCCAACTATTAAATAAATCTAAAACTTATTTATGCAATAATATAAATAAATCTAAAACTTATTTATGAAATATTTTAATCAAAATATATCAAGTACTATAGAAAAACAACATAATATTCTTTTTAGAAGCTAAAAACAATATAATATTTTGATGACATACCTATAAATAAGTATTGGTGTGTATATTTGATGCTCTCAGAGACCTCGTTCAAAGATTGATAAATAATAGATGATAGGATAGAAAGTAGATGAAAAGAGATAGAAAATGGATGAGGGAGATAAAAAATGGATGAAAGTGCTAAACAAATCGTCAAAATGGGGTTTTATGAAAAAATTGCTATAAAAAAAAAGGCGGGAAATAATTATGGTAATTTTATGACCGTATAATTTGTGGAAGACATTACGGTATACATTATGCTAATTAAATTACCGTACAAATTATCCTAAGAATTACGATATATAAATTACTGTATGGATTTTTCTATACATTACGATATTTAAATTCCCGTAATGTACTTTACGGTAAAAACAATACTGTGAAGGGTATTTTCCTCTAAAAAAAGCCGAAAATTGGAAAAAATAGTGTAGGTGAGATTTTAGAAAGTTGGGGTTTTTTTTTTCGATTTTATTAAAATATAAGTATATTAGCGATAATTTCCTTGTATTTTATATAGATTTATCATTTTTAAAAAAACCTTATTCGATTAAATTCTTGCCATTGCTTTTGCCTTCTTTGAGGTTGGCTAGTTTTAAGAATGGGTTCAAGGAGTGGCAGTCAGGGTGGTGGTGTTGTGCCAGGAGGCATCATCGATGTTTCTCTTCATAGGAAGCTCTCTTCTCTCTAAGAGGAAATTGCATATTATGCACAAGAGGTTCTATCTCGCTCTTTCTCTAGAGGAACTATCATTATCATATGGTGACCCAAATAGGACACACGAATTATCTGCACTTGCTACATATATCTCAAAACCACGAAATAAATCCAAGAGTCCTAATCTTTTTTTTATTTCTATTTCCTTTAGAAAACTTATCAATATATATCTCAATCCGAAAAAATATGAGAATATCTCAATCCTACAAAATATAAGAATTCTTTATGTTGGTGATTTTGGATAACACCAAATCCAACAAGGAGGACGTTATAATCTAACATCCTAAATTCCATTTCTATGGTACAAACGGCATATCTTAACCTATGAACTACCGAAAAAAAGTTTGGCAAGTTTGGACATTTGCTATTGGTAAAAAGTGATATAAGAAGCATCGCGGGAGGAGTTCGATTAGTGATTGTCAAAAGGGATTCTTTAGGGAGAATAGGATTTCAAATATGCCAAGTTTAGGAGCCATGAAGCACTATCGCCCAAAATAGCCTTATATTGGCCCCAAAGCTCATAAAAATGGTTGTTCCGACCTAAAAACCATTAAATTGATTATCTCAACTTTAAAAAGTATGTATATAAAAAAAATAGATTTTAAATGACAAAATTAGTGCATTCTATAATGCATTATTTGGACAATCTATTTTCTAAATTTTTAATTACTTATAAATCTACTCAAGTAGTACCTTTTTTAGAGCTTTAACTTTCATGCTTAGCGTTGACAATAGATGTTCAAGTCTCGCAAGGCTTTCTGGCACCGGAACTGCATTGTTTGGCATAGTTTGGAGGTGTGCCATTTACTTTCTATGACGCCTTATACAAAACTCACACTCAAAATAAAAGTAAGGCAAACATCTAAACTATGCCAAATGATGTAGTTTTAGTGTCAAAAAGCTTCGTGATGACATGAAAATCAATTTACACCCATAATTGTGAAATTTAAAGCTCAAACAATGGTGCAGATCGAGTAGATTTGCAATAAATTTCTAATTTTAAAAATAGATGGTCCATATTATCTTCTTAATTAAATTGTAAAATGGACCAAAATATCAAAATTTCTAATCAACAAAAAGCCTATCTATGAGATTAAGTATTCGTCCTGTAATCAAATCACATTCATATGTAAAATACTATCTTGTTTCAATTAATATCTTATAAACCTATTTTTCGTAATGTCACTAGACTACACCCTCTTCTAATATACACCCTCGATCTCCACTTATGTCTCTCTATATTTTTTGTTTTTTTCTCGGGTTCCTTGGCTTAGTGTTGTTCTGCATAAGCTGCATATGAGCTATGCCCTACCAATATGCTCTAAAAATATTCATTATGAAAAAGTTTATATAAGGTTGCAACTATGTACTAATTGTACAGTTCAAAAATTCATTGAAAAAGAGTGTCCTAAATTCAAAAAACTTTCAAAGTGATCATCTCGATCTCAAAATGAATGAATATAAAAAAAAAAAAACTCAAGCCCTAACGATAGTGCATATTTTAACAAGCAATCTAGATTGTGTATTTTGAGGATTTTCAAGTGTTATTAGATTGGTTCGATCTACATCATTTCAGAAATTTTGAATTTTATAGTTATTTTTGGACATGGATTTCCAATCCATTGTAAGGTTTCCAATAATGAAACTGCATCTTCCAATAAAAATTTAGAGGTAAGCCGTACTTGTATAAAGTAAGGTGGTAAACTTATACAAACCTCGCCCATTTAATATTTTATGTAGCTTTTTTCCTTTTTTATTTTTCAACATGGGATGTTGATGTGTCTTTGACCATGAATAAGTCTACTTTTCATGCTGTGGATTTAGCTTGCAGTGTTTGAAACAGGGGCTCGGGATTGAACTCGCCAATTCCGAAGTCTGAATCTGAGGTCGATTCCATCAGCCTACACAACAGAGTTTCAATTGAAATTAGACAACAATTTAGACTTGGGCCATACTCACTTGAAAATTAGTTTTTCTTAGTATACGGAATATATTTCAGATACTTCTTTTTTTTCGTTTTTTTTTTTTTGGCCAAGACAAGTCCTTGGGTTCTAGATATTACATCCCTAAAATTTAAGATCTAAAAAGCATCCTTAGCATATGTTTTGCTCGAGGACATAAATGGATAATATACTTCTAGGAGAGTAAGAAAACTTTTTGGCATCAAGTATAAAACGGCGTCCAAGAATATTTTTATTTGTTGTGTTTTTTACTTGGACCAAGATAGTATAATCTCTTATGCAATAAAATAGAAAAAGATATCTTAGGATTATTCCCAGGGGTTATCTCCAAAGATCTCTTATTTCCTCAGGAATACACTATCCATTAACTCCCTCGGACAAAACTCAATCTAAAGATATTGTTTTTATCTCAATTTTTGGGGATGTGATCTCTAGAATCCAGCAAATGACCTCGAAGAAAAAAAAATTAATGTGTGCTTAAAAAATTCATCACAAGATGGCACTAGAACCATTCAAATTTTAGAGGGATAGATCTAGGTCTTTCTGAACTAAAATATAAACAAATTTCTTTGAAAATTATTGTTTAGTTATAATTAGATGGATCCCACAACTTCAAAAAAATAGAAAAGAAAACAAAAAATCTTTCAAGTCAATGTTTTGCCCGAAGGAGTAAATCTATACTATGCTCCCAAAGGAGCATAGTATCCACCATCATCTCCAAAATCTTAATTTACAACATTATTGTAACATGCATTAACCTAATCATTTATTTATTATCCCTCTCCCAGCTTTTTACGCATATACTCTCTCCCTCATATGTTTCTTTATGGCTTTCTTTCTTTTTAGATCCCTCTTCTTGTCCTTTTTCGTTATTCCTTTAAATCCCTCCTCTTCTCCTGTAGCTAGCTGGTTCAATCCTTTGCAATCAACCGAAATGTATGACCTATCAATCCCTTTTAAATACTTGTAATATTTGATTATAGATGTTTAAATGCCATCTAGGTGACTCATTAATATATATATTTTTTAGTTTAAATTTTTCTATTATTTCCTAGAATGAGTTCCATGTTAGACAATTGTAAATTAGTCTAAAATGTATTCACTATACATTGATTTTGTAAAACGTCATTGTATTACGGTTTGCTTAAAATTTTCAAGTGATAATATTTTATTTTATTTTTAAATATTAAAAAATATAAATTTTTTTTTCCAAGAATGCAACTTCATTAAAGAAACAGAAATAAAATATTAAAAAATATTAATTTTTTTTCCAAGAATGCAACTCCATTAAAGAGACCTTGAAACTATCTTATTTTTGTACGAATTTAATATAAATTTTTTAAAAGCTTAGATTGAATTATCACCAATGTTTTTGCCTTCTTTAAGGTTGGGTAGTTTTGGTTTTTGACTAATAGATAAAGAGAGATGGCAATAAATGCTTCTTGAAATACAATGAGTTTATTTAGATATTTTCAAAGTGTTTATTTGATCCCCGCAATAATATGTTTCTTGAAATGCCTCTTGAAATTCTTCTTGTAATTTAGATAAGCTTAGAGATAGATGTGTCTAGAAAGTCACGTGAACCACTAATTGACACAAAAGTTTGTGAAAAGTGAATATGGTCCTCCTGGTCTATACTATGTAGACCATAGAGTATTTTGAACATATTAGACGCATTTTTGTTTGTTATGTTTTTCACTTGGACAAAGAAGAAGTAGGTTAATATTTGTAGAAATAAAATTAAATAAATGATGTTAGGATTATTCCCACAGGTCATCTCCAAAGCCAAAAAATTTCTTATCATGTTGGAATAATTTCTATTTACTTGCAGGAACAAAACATACTCGAGGACATCTTTTTTATCACAAATCTTGGTGATGTAATCTCTAGAGTCCAACCAATAACCTCCAAGGAAAAAAAAACGTACATGTGCATAAAAAAAAAAGCATCTTAAGATTGCCCTGAAACCTTTCAATTTTTAGAGGGATAGATAGGGTCTTTTTTTACTAAAATATAAGATGTTTTCTAAGAAAATAATCATTTACTTATAGTTAGATGGATCCCGCAACTTGAAATAAAAGATAACATCTCACAAATTGGTGTTTTCCCGGAAGGAGTAAATGTATACCATACTCATGAGGGATCATAGTATAGACCTCATCCCCAAAACTTTAATATACTTATCCCATTATTACATTAGAGATTAACAATGCATGTAACTCCACTTCACATGAAAGAAGATAAATTTTAGGGTAAATTATATGACTCGTTTAAAAGACTGTTATGTGTCCTAATCTTTTATCTTTTATTTCTCCCCTATCTTTTTACCCTTTATTTATTATTCCTCTCCTATTTTTTTACTCATATATTCCATACTTAATAAGTTTCTTTATTGTTTCCTTTCTTTTTAAATCTCTCTTTTTGTCTTTTTTTCTTTCTTTGTGATTTCTTTCCTTTAAATCTCTCTTCTTCTCCTGTAGCTGCTTCAATCCTTTGCAATCAACCAAAAGGTATGCCCTATCAATCGCTTTTAAATACTTATAATATTTAGTGACCAATGTTTAATGCCATCCAGTACACTGCTTATTGTATATTTTTTAGTCTAAAATTTTTCTTGTTTCCTGGAATGAATTCTATTTTAAGCAAACGTAAATTAGTCTAAAATATCTTCAATATGTGCTTATTTTGTTAAAATGTCATGGTGTTATGGTTTGCTTAAATTTTTCTTGTGATAATATTTATTTTTTATTGTTTTCTATTTTTTTAACATAAAAAAAATTAATATTTATTTTTCCAAGAATGTAGCCCTATTAAAGAAATACATGACCTCAAACTCTTAGCCGATGCAGTCAAGTATCTTGAGAACCAGGATAAAGAACTACTACTCTCAAAAGTCTTGACTGCTAGTGATTTGGAGAGGCATTATAATAGACTTTTCTTACCAAAGGACGAAGTGATGATGGACAAGGTTGCGAAGCTTCTGACAACTGCGGAGTGGGAAAGTGTGAATAGACGAAGTGATGGACAAGGTTGCGAAGCTTCTGACAACTGCAGAATGGGAAAGTGTGAATAATCATAAATAGGAAACAGTGGTGAGATATGGGTTGAAGGGACAGAGGAGGATCCCACAACCTTCAAGTATTGGAATTCTTGCAAAACCTACCTCTTTGGCGGCTTGAGCTGGTTCAAATTGGCAAAGAAATATGGCCTCAAAATTGGAGATACATTGAATGTTGAGGGTCATCGTGATTCAATTACTAACGAGCTCCTATTCGAGTTCACAATCAATAGGAAAATCTAAGAGCTATATAGAACTGCTGTAAAAATTGAAGACAAATGGTTGTTTGGGGCATCATAATTTTGAGTTCACCTTAGAGTTCATTTTTTGTTTCATTTCATTTTCTTTTTCATTTTTTTATTCTTTCACTTAATACGTGGACAATTGATGGAGAATAAGTTGAGGACAATGTTTATTCACCACCGGTGTCCTTGTACATGTGAATGTTTGCAATGCCAATATGATATTCGTTTCCCCTTTATTTGTTTCCTTTTGTAGCATTATGAGGTTAAGAGTTTGAATTTTTAGTTTGGTTTGAGGATAGTGTCTAGTTTTATTCAGAAATGGATCCCTCCCCCCAAAAAAAAATAACAATAATGGACGGAGTCCATAGTTTACTTTCAATGGTCGAGAGAACAATACCATAAAATGGTTTCCTTTGTTATATATATATTATTTAAAAATTATATTTATCTGAAATTTGTTAATAGATATATATATTTATATTGTGCACCATATAAAAATAATAAAAATTATTTTGAGCAAAACAATTAACCTAACTACCCTTTAAATAGTCAGGTTAATCTGGTCTATGTTATCTCAAAATATTTTTTATTTCTAGTATACTTCATATAAAAATACATCTACTTACCAAATTTTAGAAAAGTATAATCGTTATATAGGCAAAAAAAAAAACAAAACACAGCTATTTCATAGCCATTAAATGATTAAATAATGTTAGGTTCAATATTAACAACACCCTTCAAATGAACGTTAAACCTTTCCATTTGAAAATGAAAAATCACCCCTAAAAAAATTTGGACAATATTGAGAGGATAGAATATGTATGTTAAAACAAGGACATCCTTAGACGATATTTGATGAATAAGTTTGTTATCTATATACAACTCTGGTTAACACACAAGACCCATTTAACTTTGGCAATAACACCCTTGTCTCCACACTTGTGGGTGTGTTGGCAATAGGATTGTGTCCTCCTGTACTTATTTTTTGAATGTCTGATTACTCATCAACCTTATTGATATTGAACCAGGAAAATTTTACATGTAGCTCCACCTATGTAAAGATTTTTGTTTTTCGAAAAAGAAACGAATATAGGACCCCACTTCCCAATTGTTTGATCTAAATAGATGGTTGGGATTGCTCCTGTCAGGATGTCACCTGAAGATACTTCATTGATTTCAAAATGTTTCTATAAAATACTTTTGAGCGAAATTTTGCGCATCCCTTCATCTTATGTGTTACACATAGCAAAAATTAGATAAGAAAACTTTAGAAAAAAATTGACTAAGAAGCTCCGACAAGTTTTAGGGTTATGGTTTTGTTTTTTTTCATCAGAAGTATTTTTTATTATTTTTATTATGTGCTCCTCTATTAGATGTGGGTCACACCCTAAAATTCATACAAAATAATTTATAAAATAAAAACAAAAATAAAATACTTTGACCGTTGGATGAAGATATTGTTGGGTTTATGTGGCTTTTAAAGGCCTTATGAGTGTGCATTGAAATACTTTTATAGTGAAACATAAACTCAGTGGGAGTGTGGTCCCTCAAAGACCATAATAAGCAAATGATGTTTGCTTATACCGGATTGTGCTTATCAATATAGGTCAGACGGTTGGAAAACCCAATGTACCTGGGCATAAATAATTAACTGATGAGGGTTTTGGGTTAGCCCTTGATGAGGTCGGAGCATACGCCTAGATGAGTGAGCCGAAGGACTGTGCAACCCTTGTGTGTGATGGTAGGCCTACTGAGATGGGGGCCAAGACCTCATCCATGTTCCATCACACGGCATGCATATTGATAAATCGTTCGGAAAGGCCAGATATCCACCTTTGGGTGAAGCGTATGCATGTGTGAGAGATACCACTATGCGTCATAGAGCTGTGGTCGCATCAGGTCTGGTGATCTTGACTCGTCTCTAGGGGAGGACCTGTAATTCACAGATTGAGATTGCGACCTCTTGATTCATTGACCTGACTTTGGTGACCCGCTAATGAGCCCCTGCTTCGACTGTGGGTTATGGAAAAAACTGGATTGGTTCGATCAAACTAGTGTGGTATATAGTCCACAGTTGAAGGTGGAGTACCCCGTTATTACATATTGGATTCCCAAAACCATATGGATCATTTTCCTATCATATTAATTTAATTGTGGTCATTTTATTATTGAAATGATTTTAGTTTTATTATTTGAATTTTTATGAATCTTTCAATATTTTATTTGTGATTTTTAGACTTATAAAAATACAGTTATTGTTCTTACAAAGTTATAAAAATTCAAATATGTAATTTAAATTGTTTTATTCAATTTTAAAAATAAATTTTTTTTATAAAATTCCATAGAGGTCTATAGTGCACATGGGCCCACCATGTGGCATGTGGGTGGGGACCCACATGTGCCACAAAAGGGTGGCACGCCCCACCCTCTTTGGATTCTCTTGTTTGCTTTTAGGATAAGGTTAGTTTGATTTGTGGCATGTGGTCAACTCTTAGAAGGGATATATTGAACATGGCTTTATCTATTTTGTAGCAAGTTTGTTTTAAAGAGATATGGTCAATTTGAATTGATATGAATCTTACCTTATTTATATTTTGTAGTATTTATCTACTTGATATTATTTGACATATCCTTATGGAATATGTAACATAGATTGTGCAATTTTATAGAATGCATGATATTTATTTTATTTAAATGTACTGATGGGAAAATGGTTTAAGGAAAGGGGGATAACGGTCCAAACACCTTCCATAATGTTGATGCCCCATCTATGGAATGGATGGCTCAAATCTCTCACCCCACAAGTCACATTGATCAATGGTTTAGATTCAATCTCATAAAAGAGGCAAACATGAGAAAACCCTAAGAAACCCTAAACCGAAATATTCACTATAAATAGGGGTGCTCTCCTCCTAATCTCAACACAACCTCTTTCTCTCCCATAACCTCTCTCCGACCTCTGTCTCCTAGAGGGGCACGCCCCACTCTCTCTCCTCCATCTTTCTCTCTCTCTAATTTGCTCTCTTCAAATTTTAGGTGGTACTCTCTCTCCTCTCTAGATCTAAGTTGATTTAAGTTAATTTTGGGGGTTAAAGTTTTAGTAGAGTTTTTAAGGGGTGATTATCTAATTTGGCCGGAATCAGCTATCCCCGTTCGATATTGAAGCTAGACCACAGATCCCGCATTATTGGATGTGGTGACTCGGTGTGGGGTATAAAAGGCCCAGTTGAGGTAATCTCTTGCATCTTTTCTTTTATTTGTTAAGTTCTTTTATTCTATATTCTCAAGCACAGTATTAGGTTGTATGAATGGCATCAAGTGGTTGAGATTTATTTTTTTGGAATTTATATTATTTGTAATAAGACCATCTGTGAGTGATCTTGTTGCCAAAATTATAAGGGGTGATTATTATTTAAATAAATATATAAATTGTATTTCCCCGATAAAAGATCACATAGGTCTTTCTTTCATTGGTATCAGAGCTAGTTTTACTTGATTTTCATTAGGAGTCTTTTCTTATTTTTGCTTAAGAATATAAATATATGGCTACTCGTACCTTCATCTCTAAGATCCTGAAAATCGAAAGGTTTGATGGGACCAACTTTGCTTCATGAAAAAGAAAAATCAAATTTGTGCTCTATAAAGAAAACTTGCATGAGGTACTCTTTGAGGACCGACCTCGTCGTCCAACTGACGACTCATCTAAAATAATCAAAGATGAATACGCCAATTGGAAGAGGAAGAACTTGAGATACAATCACATTCTTTTATGTGTCATGACTGACTTGTATGCTTCTGAGTATGAGTTAATCTATATTGCAAGTGAGATTTTTGATAAACTTGAAAGAGAGTATGTTGAACCCTCTCTCATGAAGCAAACTATGGCTATGCGAAGTTACAATGACTTAAAAATGGCAGAAGGTACCAATTTTGCAGATCATGTGCACGTGTTTCGTGCGCTAGTCAGAGATTTGGAAGATATTGGCATGAAGCCCAATGAATCTATACAAGTAATGCATTTAATGAATTCTCTTCTTAATTCATGTGAGACTTTCATATCTTCCATCTCTATTAGAAGAAAGGCACCAAAATTTGAGGAACTCATCACGACCATCAAATCTAAAGAAGAAATGAGGAGTTCAAGGCAAACCCCAAGGGATATTGTGCATATAGTAAAATCTCAACCATCTTTTAAATTTAAGAAAGGAAAAGGAAGAAATACTTTTGAGAAGAAAGATATTGCAAAAGAAGAGATTTTGGAAATAAGGGAGCAAAGAGAGAGACTCGAACTTGTTTTATTTGCAAGAAGGTGGGCCACATAGCCAATAGCTGTCGGTTCAATAAATCTAGTGGAACTAACAAGGAATAGACATGTGTGGTTTTCGAATCCATTCTAGCTGACCCCAAGGGAGCTTCTTGGTGTCTTGACTCGGGTGCTGCGACCCATGTCACAAACGCCAAAGAAGGTTATTGTTCTTTCACTCTTATGGGGCCAGGACAACAGTATATTTATATGGGAAGAAATCAGAAGACTGATGTACTTGAAGTTGGAGATTTTAAGCAGAAACTGAAGAGTGGGAGCATCTTGATCCTAAAAGAAGCACTTTATACTCCTGATATGAGGAAGTGTTTAGTTTCGGTTTCTAAGATGTCTATGGCTGAATTCATAATTATTTTCATTGGGGAGAAAGTGGTGGTCAAGAAGGGGAAAGATGAAATCATGATTGGACGACTTGTAGACGAGCAATTACTATTGAAATAAAAGAGAATATTGCTTATGTCGCGTCCCCTAATGAATTAAATGCTAGCATATGACATATGAAGTTAGGACACATTAATATCAACCAAATGGAAAAATTAAAAAGGGACAGGATTCTTCAAAATTATAAGGGAGATTTATCGAAAGTGTGAGAGTCTTGTGTGCAAGAAAAACTAATAAGAAAAAATACCTTTATCTCTTTTATAGATGACCACTCGTGATATGGTCATGTCTTGCAAATCAGAAGCCCTAGAAAAATTCAAAAAATATAAGGCCCAGGTAGAGAACCAAACCAACGTAAAATTAAAGTCCTTAGAACCAATAGGGGGGAATATTCATCTGACATTTTCGAAGAATTGTGTATTGAAAATGAGGTCATCCATCAGTATATCATACCTTATACTCCTGAACAAAATGGTGTAATTGAGAAATGAAAATGACCATAGTGGAAATGGTAAGAAATATGATGGGACATGCAAATCTCTCATTGGAGTTTTAGGGAGAAGCCGTATTAACAGCATGTTACATCCTTAACCGAACTCCCACAAAAACTGCTACACTTACTCCTCACGAAATTTTCACATGTCGTACTCCCTCCCTTGAATACCTGAAAGTTTGGGGTTGCTCAGCCCATGTCCTTATCCCACATCAAAATAGAACCAAATTGCAACCCAAAACTGTCAAATCCATTTTCATTAGTTACCCAGATCATGATAAGGGGTATCGATTCTACAACCTTGAAATATGTGAGATTATTGAAAGCCATGATGCTCACTTCTTCGAGGAAGAGTTCCTTGAAGAAAATGGTGAGTAGAAAAGAAACCGACTTTTATGAGAAGGTCCAAAACAAGGATGTAGTTCGAGACCCTGAACTTGAATCTTCCAAACCAACCCAACCTGATCCTGAACTCCCTATAGAAAGTGAAGCTTTATCTGAACCAAGACAAAGTAACTGAGTCAGTAGACCACCTATTTACCTAGAACATTTTGATAAGGTTGGGAAAGATCCAGATTCAGAACCTAGAACTCATTGAGAAGCTTTGCCCTGTTTTGAAAGAGACTATTGGGTAGAAGCCATGAAAGATGAGTATGATTCCATGGACCAAAACCATGTATGGGAATTAGTACCCCTACTTGAAATATGTAAGCCATTGGTTGTAAGTGGATTTTCAAGAAAAAATTGAACTCTGAAGGGAAAATAGAAAAATATAAAGCTAGGTTGGTTGCAAAGGGTTTCACCCAAAAAGAAGGGATAGATTATGAGGAAACTTTTTCCCTTGTTGCCAAATTTCCATCCATCCGAATCCTTATAGATATAACGACCCATTTTGACTTTGAGGTTCATCAAATAAATGTCAAAACAACATTTCTAAATGGGGATTTAGAAAAAGAAATTTACATGACCCAACTTGCGGGATTTGAGTAGAAAAAGAAAGAGAACCTAGTATGCAAACTTAATAAATCCATTTATGGCCTGAAACAAGCATCTCAACAGTGGTATATAAAATTCTAGGAGATCTTTGCTCTTGCAGGGTTCTCCACAAATAATGAAGATTATTGCATATATCAAAAGGTCAATGGGACTGATGTGGTCTTTATATCGTTATATCTAAATGATATGCTAATTGTTAGTAGCTCAATTGCCCTAGTAGTAGAGACAAAAAATTTTCTTGCACAACACTTCGATATGAAGGATCTTGGAGAAGCTTCATATGTGTTGGACATCAAGATAGCAAGAAACATGAGAGAGAAGACTATCCAACTTTTCCAAGCAACCTATTGTAAGAAGATTCTGAAAAAGTTTGATATAAGTATGTGTAAGCCTATGTCCACCCCAATTGACAAAACGACGAAGCTCAGTAATAAGATATGTCCTACCAAAGACATCGATATAAGAGCCATAGAGAGAGTGTCATACAGAAGTGCAATTAGCTCCCTTATGTATGCCATGACGGGGACAAGGCCTAACTTGTCCTTCGTCATGAGTCTAGTAAGTCGTTTGTAATCCAGGAGATGAGCATTGAAAAGCTGTAAAAAGAATTCTCAGATATTTAAAAGGAACCATGAACTATGCGCTCACATATGAGGAACTGAAATAACAATAGAGGGATATTCAGATGCAAGCTATCTCACAGATCCAGATAATGCGAAGTCTACATCTGGTATGTGTTTATGCTTGGAGGGGGTGTAGCTTCTTGGAAGTCAAAGAAACAAGATATTGTGGTCTTGTCCACCATGGAATCCGAGTATGTGGCATGCTATCTAGCAGCCAAGGTGGCTGTATAGATTAAGAAGTTTTTGAATCAACTTAATTTTCATCTTGTACGTTGTGAGGCAGTGTTAATTTTCTGTGACAACACTGCGGCTATTTGTGTCTCTAAGGAGCCTCGATTTCACAAGAACTTCAAGCATATTAAGCCTTAATTTTATCACTTGAGAAATGAGATGAGATTGAAAGAGATCGACTACATATCTACAGATTTGATGATTGCAAATCCTCTGACTAAGTGAGTTGTCCCAAATATTTTTGTAAGACATGTGAGAGAGATAGGGATGAGAGAAAGTGAGGAAAAGATAATGTAAGGCCTTCAAAAGCCAAAAGGGAGATGTTAGGTGTATGTGGCCTTTAAAGGCCTTATGAGTGTATATTGAAATATTTTTATAGTGAAACATAAATTCAGTAGGAGTGTGGTCCCTCGATGACCATACTAAGCAAATGATGTTTGTTTATACCGGAATGTGCTTATCAATCTAGGCCAGACGGTTGGAAAACTCAATGTACCTAGACATAAATAATTAATCGATGAGGGTTTTGGGTTAGCCCTTGATGAGGTCAGAGCTTATGCCTAGATGAGTGAGCCGAGGGACTGTGTGACCCTTGTGTGTGATGGTAGGCCGACTGAGACGGGGGCCAAACCTCATCCATGTTCCGTCACACAGCATGCATATTGATAGATCGTTCGGGAAAGCCAGATATAGCGTATGCATGTGCGAGAGATACCCCTATGCGTCATACAACTATGGTCGCATCAGGTCGTGGTGATCTTGACTCGTCTCTAGGGGAGGACCTGTAATCCACAGACTGGGATTGCGACCCCTTGATTCATCGACCTGACTTTGGTGACCCGCTAATGAGCCCCAGCTTAGACTGTAGGTTATGAAAAACACTGGGTCGGTTTGATAAAGCTAGTGTGGTATGTAGTCCACAGTTAAAGGTGGATGGATTCCTAAAACCATATGGATCATTTTCCCATCATATTAATTTAATCTTGTTCATTTTATTATTGAAATGATTTTAGTTTTATTATTTGAATTTTTATGAATCTCTCAATGTTTTATTTGTGATTTTTGGACTTATAAAAATACAGTTAATGTTCTTACAAAGTTATAAAAATTCAAATATATATTTTAAATTTTTTTATTCAATTTTAAAAATAATTTTTTTTATAAAATTCCATGGGGGCCCATAGTGAACATGGGCCCACCATGTAGCATGTGAGTGGGGGCCCACATGTACCACAAAAGGGTGGCATGCCCCACCCTTTTTGGATTCTCTTGTTTGCTTTTAAGATAAGGTTAGTTTGATTTGTGGCATGTGGTCAAATCTTGGAGGGGATATATTGACCATGGCTTTATCTATTTTGTAGCAAGTTTGTTTTAAAGAGATATGGTCAATTTGAATTGATATGGATCTTATCTTATTTATATTTGGTAGTATTTATCTACTTGATATTATTTGACATATCCTTATGGAATATGTGACATGGATCATGCAATTTTATAGAATGCATGATATTTATTTTATTTAAATATATTGATGGGAAAATGGTTTAAAAAAAGGGGGATAATAGTCCAAGCACCTTCTATAATATTGATGGCCCATCTATAGAATGGATGGCTCAGATCTCTCACCCAACAAGTCACCTTGATCAACCGTCTAGATTTAATCTCATGAAAGAGACAAACTATGGGAAAACCCTAAACCTAAATATTCACTATAAATAGGGGTGCTCTCTCTCCAATCTCAACACAACCTCCCTCTCTCATAACATCTCTCTCACCTCTACCTCTCCTAGAGGGGCACGCCCCACTCTCTCTCCTCCATTTGCTCTCTTCAAATTTTAGGTGGTGCTCTCTCTCCTCTCTAGATCTAAGTTGATCTAAGTTAATTTTGGGGATTAAAGTTTTAGTATAGTTTTTAAGGGGTGATTATGCCGAAATCAGCTATCTCGAAAGCTAAACCACAGGTCCCGCGGGTGTGGGGTGTAAGAAACCCGATTGAGGTAATCTCTGACATTTTTTCTTTTATTTGTTAAGTTCTTTTATTTATATTCTCAAGCATAGTATTAGGTTGTATAAATGGCATCAATTAGTTAAGATTTATTTTTTTGGAATTTCTATTGTTTGTAATAAGACCATCTATGAGTGATCTTATTGCCAAAATTATAAGGGGTGATTATTATTAAAAAATAAAAAAATAAAAATTGTATTTCCCCTACAAAAGATCACATAAGTCTTTCTTTCATATCTGATGCTCAAGTGCTAACTTGTGACACTATGACTAAAATTATTTCACTCTTCCATTCAGATCAGATGCCTGAGAATATGAATCACATATACTTCATATGTGCCTAACACACGTATGTAAAGTTTTTTCTTTTTGTAATAGCATTGTCAACAATTGATTCGTCTTTAGGTGATGGAATTCATTATGAACAATCCCAAATCAAATACTAAAATTAGTTCAATTAAATAAATAAATAAGGGATCCATGGATGAAGATACAAAAATATGACATATAATATGATTTATATGGCCACACTAACAATTATCATATTGGTATTTCGAAGTAATATTATTTCAAAATTATAATATTGAAAAGTATATTGTTGCATTTATTATAGAGAGGTAGTGAGTTTTTAGTACCATATTGAAAAGTGGAGAAAAAAAAAGGCATCCTTAAATATAAGAATATTGTCTTCTATGTATGGGACATAATGCTCATGTTCTTGTGTCATTCTTTTTCATTCCATACAAAGCTTTGAAAGAATAGTTAATGTTCAGGCGAACCAAATCACACTCCATCAATGTCCATCCAAAGTTTAACAACAATGATGCTTATACACATAACATTTTATTATCATATGGTGGGCATGAGCTTTTTTTCCTTCTTTCTTTTTTTTTTGTTTGTTTTTTATTTTAAAAAAAAAGCTCATGCCCACCATAGCTTTCTATGATCATGTGGATCACGATGTGATTTCCTCGTTTCAATGTTTAGTTAGAGGTTAGAAAAGACAATGAAGTTTATACCCTCACCTTTCTAAAATTATGAGGATTATATTGTGATTTTTTTTGTTCAAATATTAAGTTAGAAGTAAAAAAATTCAATGGGTTGTTTCTATTGTTATTTGCAATAGTAATCTAATTTTATTTTATGTTAGGGTGGTTTTTGTACCACTAAAAACATTATCGAGCGTATCATGAATATAGAATCCACCATCATCTCCAAAACCTTGATTTACAACATAGATTAACCTAATCATTTATTTGTTATCCATCTCCTAGCTTTTTACACATATACTCTCTCCCTCATATATATCTTTATCGTTTTTTTTTTTTTATATCTCTCTTCTTGTCCTTCTTCTTTATTCCTTTAAATCCCTCTTCTTCTCTTGCAGCTAGCTGCTTCTGTTCTTTGCAATCAACCGAAAGGTACGACCAATCAATGCCTTTTTAATACTTGTAATATTTTATTATAGATGTTTAAATGCCATCCAGGTGACTCATTAATATATATATATATATATATATATATATTAATTTAAATTTTTTTCTTCTATCCTAGAATGAATTCCATATTAGACAACGGTAAATTAGTTTAAAATGTATTCACTATACATTGATTTTGTAAAACTTCATGGTATTATGGTTTGCTTAAAATTTTCAAGTTATAATATTTATTTTTGCTATTTTTTATTTTTTTCTAATATTAAAAAAATAATATTTTTTTTTTCCAATAATGCAACTCCATTAAAGAAACCTTGAAACTATCTTATTTTTATACTAATTTATTATTAATTATTTAAAAGCCTAAATTGAATTCTCACCAATGCTTTTCCCTTTCTTTGAGGTTGGGTAGTTTTGGTTTTGGACTAATATATAAAGAGGGAGAGCAATAAATGCTTCTTCAAATGCAATAAGTTTATTTAGATATTTTCAAAGTGTTTATCTCATTTCCACAATAAAATGTTTCTTGAATTGAAATTCTTCTTGTAATTTAGATAACCTTAGAGATAGATGTGTCTACAAAATTACAAAGCCACGAGTCACGATGATCCACTAATTGACACAAAAGTTTGTCAAAAGTGAGTAGGGTTCTCCTGGTCTATACTATGCAGACCATAGTGATTGAACGTATTTTGAAACATATTAGACGTATTTTTATTTTTTATGTTATTAACTTGGGCCAAGAAGAAGTAGGTTAATATTTGTAGCAATAAAATAAAATAAACGATGTTAGGATTATTTCCATAGGTCATCTCGAAAGCCAAAAGCTTTCTAATGATGTTGGAATATAATTTCTATTTATTCGCTCGGACAAAACAAACTCGAGGAATATCTTTTTTATCTCAAATTTGGGGATGTAATCTCTAGAATCCAACCAATAAAAAAACAACTTACATGTGCATAAAAAAAAAAAAAGCATCCTGAAACCTTTCAATTTTTAGAGGGATAGATAGGGTCTGTTTTTTTTACTAAAAATATAAGATGTTTTCTATGAAAATAATCATCTACTTATAGTTAGATGGATCCTGCAAAAGGGATCATAGTATAGACCTCATCCCCAAAACTTTAATAGACGATTATTACATTAGAGATTAACCTAAACAATGCATGTAACTCCACTTCACATGAAAGAAGATAAATTTTAGGATGAATTATAGGACTCGTTTAAAATAGTATTGTGTCCTAAATTTTTTTTCTATTATCCATCTTCTATCTTTTACTCATATATTCCCTACTTAATAAATTTCTTTATTGTTTCCTTTCTTGTAAAATCTCTCCTTGTCTTTCTTCTTTCTTGGTGATTTCTTTTCTTTAAATCTCTCTTCTTCTCCTGTAGCTCTTTCACTCCTTTGCAATCAACCAAAATGTATGCCCTATCAATCCCTTTTAAATGTTTATAATATTTAGTTACCGATGTTTAACGCCATCCAATGCACTGATTATTTTAGTCTAAAATGTTTCTTGTTTCCTGGAATGAATTCTATGTTAAGCAAACGTAAATTAATCTAAAATATCTTCAATATGTGTTTATTTTGTTAAAATGTCATGGCATTATGGTTTGCTTAAATTTTTCTTGTGATTATATTTATTTTTTATTGTTTTCTATGTTTTCCTAACATAAAAAAAAAAATCAATATTTATTTTTCCAAGAATGCAGCTCCATTAAGGAAACATTGAAACTATCTTATCTTATATAAATTTATTAATAATTTTTTAAAAGCCTAGATTGAATTTTCACCTATGCTTTTGGCTTCTTTGAGGTTGGGCTGTTTACGTTTTTAAGTAATGAGTAAAGAGAGAGAGCAAGAAACATTATACGATAAGTTCATTTACATATTTTCAAGTGTTATCTTGATCCCCACAGTATTTATCAAATATGGACAAAAATGACAAGAAAATCACAAAATTTATTCATTACAATTAAGATTGTTATTTTCTTTGTAGGTCAAAACAAAGTCGTCACGATCAAACCCATGGGGCCACTGGTTTAGTCAGACGGGGCAAACTAAACTGGTTCTTACGTTAAGTCTACAAAATTAAATAATTAATAGAATAGAAGGAAAATTTAAAAAACAAATTAAAAAAAAAAACAAAGAAAATTATGCAAAAATTGGGAAAAATTATGAATAAATAAGAAATTTTAAATAATAGAAACAAAAACATAAACCAAATTGAAAACAACTTAAGAACAATAACTCATTAGCCAGTCTTTATTTTCTCCTTTTTGTTTATGATTTTCCTTTTTCTATTTTTATATTTCCTATTTTCCATTTTCTTATTGGCCAAGTAGAAATTAAAAAGAAAAAAGAAAGCAAACAAATTTTTCCAAAAATATTTCGATTTTTCTCTTTCACATTTTCCAAAATATTTTCGTTTTGACTTTTTGGAATATCTATTAATGCAAAGAACAAAAGTCAGAAAATTTGAAAAAGAGAAAACTCAGTTTCTGTTATTCTTTTTATATTTATTTTTTGGTATGGTTTCTATAAAGTTATAACCGTAAACAATAAAATTAAGACGCACCTCCAAATTTTATCATAACATGTAATTTTGGTATAAAAATTCTTAGGATTATCTCAAAATCTATTTTCATATCTAATTATAAAATTTTAAAATCCAAATATAGTTAAAATCAAGTAGATCTATAAACATATGCAAATCTTGAAAATAGATGGTCTATATAATGTGTTACAAGATACACTATATTTGGGACTCAAAATCTGTTTTTTTTTTTTTTTATGCATATTCATACATCTCGTTGTTGAGATGATCCATTAGAGGGCTTTTCAACATTAAAACAACCTTTTCTGATGGATTTTTGAGGTGCATATGTAATTCTACATATTAAGGTTGCAATGTTATATAAACTTTTTCCTTTATTTTTTTTGGTTTTTTGTTTTTTTGTTTTTTTGTTTTTTTTTATGTCTTCCAAACCGAAACTGAAACAAAGTAAAAAACTAAAACAAAAGATCCCCAAATATCTTTCTATCTACACCTTTTTTGCATTTTTCCCAAATATGTCTTTTCATAGTCTGATTTTTGGAAAATTGAAAAATGAAGAGAATAAAAAACCAAAAAAGATCATAATTGGAAAATGCAAACATTTTAACGTAAATCTGTAATTGGAATAATACTAGACACTTTTGTAAAACCAAAAAGACCCTATGCAGCCTTCTTGTTCTAAAAAAAATCGAAAAAAGTAGATGACTTAATTTATCAATTCATTATCATTATTATTATTATTATTATTATTATTACCGGTGTTTGAATAACCAACTTGGGTCAAGTACTCCGCCCGCATTGGGCCAAGTAGCAGATAAGTGTTAAAAACAAAAAAAAAACAAAAAACAAAACAAAACAAAACAAAACAAAACGAAACGAAATACATGTTTAAAGGAAGACAAAAAAAACACATTAAAATGTGGTTAAAAGAGTAAATAGAAAATATATGTTTAAAGTAAGATTAAAAAAAAACACATCTAAATGCGGTTAAAAGAGTAGTAAAACAAAAAGATTTTGAAACATATTGGATGTATTTTTACTTTTCTACTTTTTACTTCTACCAAGAAATTGAGTGTCCAACTCGGTGATCTTAAATAAGTTCAAAAATTTAAAAAAACTACGAATTTTATTACTAATAGATTTTCTTGATAATGTTTTCTGTCATTTTGATAAAGATTGGAAAGCGTAGAATTTCTCATCAGTATTGCAAGATTTTTCGTTAAGGATAATCTTTGATGCAATAAAATCGAATCAATGAACTTAAGATTATTCCCAATGATTTACGGTAATTATTACATCAACAAACCCGACTAACTTTAGATGCAATGACATGGGATTGGTTATATTAAGCCAATTACCACAAATTATATTCTTGATGTCATTTGGGGTCCCAATATACTTCTTGGTTGGGTTTTGTCCAAGGACTAACGACAGTATGGTCGTGCAAGAGCAGGAAATATTTTAGCGAATATTAAAAAAGGTCACATGATATATATCTTAATGAGCAAGATTTTACGGGATCCCTCCCTCTACAACTATTACCGCGATCTTTATCTCTCTCTTGAGTAAAAGTAACTAAGTCGTCCTCTCTCTTCCGCTTATATTTAAGTTTCTTTGTAATATTCCTTCATTTAAAATCTCATATTTTCTTTGTTGTTTTTCTCTCTTTCTTTCTCAATTAAAAGCTCCTATTTTCTCTCGTTTCTTTGCTTCTCTTCCCCATTCCTATTTCTTGGCCATATTCTCTCATTTAAATCCCTTCATTCTTTACTATTTCTTTCACTCTCTTGAGTCCCTCATCTACACGTTTTGCAACCAACTTGAAGTATGTGCCATCAATCCATTCTTGTCGCTTTCTTATTTAGTTGCTTCATTGATATCATATTCTTTCTGTTTTTCTTAAAATGTAAAAATTGCATTATGATTTAGGATGTTTTTAGACTAGTATTTTATTCTATTCCTTCTAAATGGATATAGTTTTTTATTTAACTGCTTTAATGCCATCATATAATGCAAAACTCTGCCTCCTTTCTTCCAATTGTACCAACGATTGGCTACTATATAAGAATTAAATCAAATGATAGACGGACACTTTTATTGGATTCTATCTTAAATGGCTGAATTACATTTTTTTTTTACATCTACTAGTTTTTCTCGATCAAAAAGACATTGGAGAAAGTGAATTGAGTGACGAATGGCTGAAGTATATGTCCTCAAGCTATGTCTTCTGATCCTGAAGTACATGGCCTCAACCTCTTAGCCGATACAGCCGAGTATCTTGAGAACCAGGATAAATAACTACTACTCAAAAGGTCTTGACTGCTCGTGATTTGGAGAGTTATGGATAAGGTTTTGAAGCTTTTGACAACTGCGGAATGAAGCTTTTGACAACTGCGGAATGGGAAGGTGTGAATAATCATAAACAGGAAATAGTGGTGAAGATATGGGTTGAAGGGACAGAGGAGGATCCTACAATGCTTCAAGTATTGGAATTCTCTCAAAACCTACCTCTTTGATGGCTTCAAATTCGCAAAGAAATATGTCTCCAAATTGGAGACACATTGAGTGTTTGGGGTCATCGTGATTCAGTTACTAACGAGCTCCAATTCGAGTTCACATTCGATAGGAAAATCAAAGAGCAATCAAAGAGCCAACCAATAACTCGTGCAGTTGACAGCGAAAAGTGGCCTGAAAATTGAAGACAAAAGGTTGTTTGGGGCATCGCAATTTTGAGTTCACATAAGAGTTCATGTTTTGTTTCATTTCATTTTCGTTTTCAATTTGTTATGTGGACAATTGATGGAGACTGAGTTGAGGAGAATGTTTATTCACCACCTGTACATATGAATGTTTGCAATGCCAATATGATATTTATTTCTTTTTTATTTGTTTTCTTTTGTAGCATTATGAGGTGAAGAGTATTAAAATTTAAGTTTGGTTTGAGGATAATGTCTGGTTTTATTCAGAAATGGATCCCTCCCCCCAAAAAAAAATAACAATAATGTAGGCGGTCCACAGTTTACTTCGAGATTGAACAATGCCAAATGCCACAAAATGATTTCCTTTGTGATATATATTTTATTTAAAATTTATATTTATCTAAAATTTGTGAAGGGATATATATTTATATGGTGCACCATATAAAAATAATAAAAAATATTTTGAGAAAAAAATTAAACAAACTACCCTTTAAATAGTCAAGCTATTTTGGTCTGTGTTTGCCCAAAATATTTTTTATTTCTAGTATACTTCATATAAAAATACCTCTACTTACTAAATTTTAGAAAAGTATAATCATGACATAAAAATAAAAAAAAATAAAATATTTTGTAGCCATTGAATGATTAAATGATGTTGGGTGCAATATTAGCAGCACCCTTCAAATGAACGTTAAACCTTTCCATTTGAAAATGAAACACTCACCCCTAAGAAAAAAAAAATTAGGACAACCTTGAGAGGATAGAGAATGTAAGAAGTAAGAAACATGAATATTTATGTTAAAACAAGGATCCTTAGATGATATTTGATGAATAATTTGTTATCTATATGCGACTCTAGTTAATACACAAGACCCAATAACTTTGACAATAACACCATTGTCGCCACACCTATGGGCATGTTGGCATTAGGACTGTATCCTCCCGTACTTATTTTTTTAATGTCTGATTATTCATCAACCTTATTGATAATGATTCAGGAAAACTTTACATGTAGCTCCACCTATGTTAAGATTTTCGTTTTTCAAAAAAGAAACGAATATATGAGCTGTCAGGATATCACCTAAAAATGATTCATTGATTTCAAATTGTTTCTATAAAATATTTTTGAGCGAAATTTTGCGCATCCCTTCATCTTATGTATTACACACAGCAAAAATTAAATAAGAAAAGTTCTGAAAAAAATTGACTAAAAAGCTCATGCAAGTTTTAGGGTTATGGTTGTTTTTTTCATCAAAAGCATTTTTTATTATTTTTATCGTGTGCTCCTCTATTAGATGTGGGTCACACCCTAAAATTCATATAAAATAATTTATAAAATAAAAACAAAAATAAAATACTCTGACCTTTGGATGAAGATCTGATGCTCAAGTGCTAACTTGTGACACTGTGACTAAAACTATCTCACTCGTCCATTTAGATCGGATGCCTGAGAATAGGAATCACGTATACTTCTTATGTGCGTAACACACCTATGTAAAGGTTTTCCTTTTTGTAATACCATTGTCAGTAATAGATTCATCTTTAAGTGATGGAAATTTTCATTATGAACAATTCCAAATCAAATACCAAAATTAGTCCAACTAAATATATAAATAAGGGATTCGTCGATGAAGATACAAAAATCTGACATATAATATGATTTATATGGCCGCACTAACAATTATCATGTTGGTATTTCTAAGTAATATTATTTCAAAACTATAATATTGAAAAGTCTATTATTAGATTTATTATAGAGAGGTAATAAATTTTTAGCCCCATATTGAGAAGTAGTAGATAAAAAAGCCGTCCTTAAATATAAGAATATTGTCTTCTATGTATGGGAGACAATGCTCATGTTCTTGTGTTATTCTTTTTATTCCATACAAAGCTTAGAAAGAATAGTTAAAGTTCAGGCGAACCAAATCACACTCCATCAATGTCCATCTAAAGTTTAACAACAATGATGCTTATACACATAACTTTTTATTATCAGCATGAGCTTTTTTTCTTTCTTTTTTCGTTTTTTTGTTTTTTGTTTTTGTTAAAAAAAAACACATACCCACCATAGCTTTCTATGATCATATGTGCATCATGGTGTAATTTCCTCGTTCCAATGTTTAGTTAGAGGTTAGAAAAGACAAGGAAGTTATGTCCACACCTTTCTAAAATTATGAGGACCATATTGTAATTTTCTTTGTTCAAATATTAAGTTAGAAGTAAACCAATTCATGGGTTGTTTCTATTGTTATTTGCAATAGTAATCTAATTTTACGTTATGTTAGGGTGGTTTATGTACCACTATAAACAATTGTTAAGCGTATCATGAATATATAATCCAAATATGTCGAAGTGACAAGTTCTTTTGATAGAAGTATTATATACTTCGGCATCATAAATGCATTTACACAATGATTTACAATTCACATATTTATCATATCAATGAATGGAGCCAAAGTCGTAACAGGTACGACACCTCAGAGTTTTTTATTTTTAGTGTTTTTTTTTTTACAAATTGTATAAATATAAAATTTGTTATGTGCCATCTTCGCAGTGGGACGCATTTAAAAAAAATATTAAAAAATTTTTTTCGATAAAATAATCTTTCAAGGGTATTTTGGTTATTTGACTTTATTGGGAATATTTGTTTTTTATTTTTTACAAGTGTGATTTTCAGAGAGGAGTGGACTGACAAAATTTGGTGTCAAAATAGTTTGTAGAAAAAAATTTAAAATAAAATATTGTAGAGACATGACATTGTGATTGGGGCCATCTCTCTCGTCCGTTCAGAATGGACGGTTGTGTAAAGAAAAATATATAACTTTTATGCCATATGCATAGAAAGCTTGCCCAATATATAACCATGCCGCTAATAACTAAAAATTATTGTAACATTTTTACTAATAATTATCCTGCTCAATTTTTTTCAACTGAAATCAAACTTGAGATGTCGCATTGCTAACAAACCGTATGTAGTTAAAGCCTATAATTAGCCGATAAGAGGAAACTTGAATCTGGCCTTCCACCTTTGTCACTCAAATAAAATCTTATATAGGAGAATTTTGAGTATCCTAAATTATTGA
Organism: Amborella trichopoda; assembly: GCF_000471905.2. The sequence continues at coordinate 1,078,098 of NW_006498320.1, forward strand.
GACTTGAACCATTTAACCTAGCAAACGACCTAATCATAATTAAATAGTAATAATTCTAAATTCTGTTATATAATATCACTTCCCGAGATGGATGGGATCAGTGCAGGAAGGACCGTGCGGTTCAAATTCTAACCGCCCGGTTAGACCAGTTTCGATTGGTTTTGGTGAACCAGCCGAGAATTTTTTTAAAAAAAATTATATAAAATCTCAAAAACTAGAGATTTTGTTTGTAATTTATGTTTTAATGATTTTCATCATTTTGGAAAATATTTGAAATCGTTTTAGCCATTAATACTTCTTTTTACGTTTTTCCATCTTTTACAAAACAATAAAAAATATCCCTAGGCATAATAAATCGAATATTTAAAATCCATTTTTTCATTGATTTTCAACTTCATTTGGATGTGCTTTATTTAATCATGCTTTAAATATAATTTTTATATTTTATTAGTTTTTTAAATTTTTAATACTTTTTTTTATCGCTTGGGACTCGTTCGGTTAGGCAGGTTGAACCCGTTGGTTTACCGGTTAGTACCGAGTAACCACTTCCAACCCCATATGTCCGGATAATCGTTTCGGTTTGACTTTTTCTATATGGTATAACCTGACCATGCCTTTAATTACTCGTCACACTAGACAATTATTAACTCCATGTATCATTGATCTAAAACCCATAATCGGGTCTTGGACTGCTCCCCGATTCATGGAATTAGGTTCGCCAAATGATAGAAAATTCGTACAACAATCTTAAAAAATGAAAATTGAGAGAACTTGGGGTTTTTTTTGTTTTTTTGGTAGGGGCAGGGGGAAGGGATTGCTAGGATTAGGGGTATTAACAGATCAGGCCTGTGGGCTGGGCCTCGGTTGGTTTGACATATTTGCGGGCAGGCTGGGCTAGCAACAACCATGCCCGGGCCTATACAAGCTTTTCTGAAAAACATTTTGTGATTACATATGGCTTGGCCCAATGTTTTGGGTCCAAGCCAAAATCAGGCCGCACAGCCATGATTTCAAGCCGGGCACAAATTCCAATTTTTGGCTCCCAGCTGGGACTTCCCTATATGGTTTGCGAGCCGGGCTGGAGCCTTGCCCATTAACTAAGATATCCCTCCCACCATATCCGATCATGATAGACAATTCTCAATTCAGACGGTTGAATTTGAAAATGCTAATTCCCCTAATAAATCAACCGCTGGTGTCTACGAAGTGCATATTCTCGTTTGAAAGTACATTCCATGGGAAAGGGGCTGGGTCATGATAGTATCACCCCACCTTAATCACCACATTGTGGTTTTTGTTCCCACCACTAACACCACCCCATTTATACCTTCAAAAAGCTAACTCCTAATTTACTTGAAAAAATGGGTAGGGACTTGTCTTCCCTACTAAATTACCCAAAAAACAAATCCTATTTTAAACTTTTAACGACAAAGTTAATGTTCAGTATTTTCTTATTGCTATTCATAATTTTATCTTACATAAAAGATTTAAATGTGATGATTTCCAAGGACCTTAACAATGCTCTCATCTAGATGGGTAATTGAGAGCCGAGACTCCATTTGCGTCGGCCTCTAAAAAATATTGGAAAATGTTTATATAAGGGTGATGGCCTAAACAATCAAACTAAGGCGCACCCTCACAAGAAGATGTTGTTTTGATGCCAAAATCCCTCAATTCGATCATCTTAACCTCAAGATTTATGGACATGAAAAAAAATAGGTGCACCTTATAATGTATTATCTAGACGGTTAATTATCAAGTTTTTCAAGTGTTCATAGATCAACTCGATCTATACTTTTTAAAATATTTAAATTTTATAATTAGAGATGAAAATAAATTTTCAAGTCAACAAAACAAAAATTTATATACTAAAACAACATATTTCAGACTTTTTGAATGTGCACCTTACTTTGATTCTTTAGGACTTCAGCCTTATACAAACCACACCCAAAATTATTTGGATGATTTATATACACTCAAAAGAATATCCTGAACTCCATTTTTATACTTCCCGTACAAAGGGGGTTTGTTTAAAATTTCAAACCTTCCAAATGAGACGAAAGAACAAAGTATATATGGAAAATTGTTTTATGCTGGCTGGACAGCATTTCTACAATATGCGAACAACATGCGAATAAGAGGTATAAAGCATCCATCTTAAAGATAGATGCAAATAGGTGGTCCATCTGAACACAAGTGTAACGAATAGTCCAAATGTTTTCTAATATAATTATTATTTCTCATTTTCAATATATATATATATATATTTTTTAATCCATATTCATGATCTCCATGTTAAAGATTATATAGCCTCAAAAAATTAGGAACAAATTATATTTAAAATATATTTTTATCGCCAAGCCGACATTTCTACAATATGCGGGCTAGCTATATAGAAATCGTGTCATATATATATATATATATATATATATATGTAGTATGATCTACTGAGACCCTCCCACCTACCGATAGTGTGTAGAACTACCTAACTAGATCACACTTAATTAGTACGTATAGTA
>NW_006498320.1:1083522-1097490 GCF_000471905.2 Amborella trichopoda
TTTTAGGGGTATTTTGGTCAATTTATATTTTACGAATTATGTTTTTCATATTTTTATTATGTGCGCCTCATTAAGACATATACACATTCTAAATTTTAAATCATTTTGACTAAGAAAAAAAAATTGAAAATTGAAACATTACTAAACAACTGTGATCGTGCGATGAAATTTGGATGGTGATGAGGGCAGGTAAAATCACTGTTCATTTTCGCCTATAGGTGTTTTGTAGTATCTTCATATATATATATGGAAAAGTCTTCTTAACGCCTATAGGCAAAAATGAATAGTGATTTCGCCTACCTTCATCAACCGTCAAAGTTTCATCGAGCGGTCACTATTGTCCTGTAGTGTTTTATTTTTTATTTTTTAATATAAATCAGAATGATCTGAAATTTAGAGAGTATGTATATCTTAATGAGGTGCATCTAATAAAAATATAAAAAAAATTATCCGTGAAAGAAATTGATCAAAATATCCTCAAAACTACTTTAGGGGTATTTTGGTCAAGGTTTTCATGTAAAATATTTTTGTTATATTTTTTAAAGATTCCCCTATTTTTTATAAAAACACTCGTCAAATTTCAGATTATTCCAATTTGTAAAAAAAAAACACTACTAGACAATCGTGACTGCGCGATAAACATTGGACGGTAATGTGGTAGGGAAAATCACTGTTCATTTTCACCTATAGACATTGCTTAGTATTTTATATATATATATATATATATGGAGAATAACTTCATGCAACGCTTGTATAGTAGTATAATACAACTACACCTCTTGAAAACTTTATTTTTGGTATTTGTATGATTCCCAAATTTTCATACAAATTCTCTTCATCCTCATAATCAATCCTACGGAAAAAAAATTCAATTTGCACCCTAGATATGGTCAAAATTAGTACACTCCTACAATGAATCTCAATCGTCTATTTGGTGAATTTCAAGATCTAGGCCTTAATAAATTCCAAATCATTTTTTTTTTTTTAGCGTTGTTAATCTAAATGCTAAACAAAAATTTTGGAAATAAAAAAAATCTTTCTGAGGCCTATATCTAACCATCTTACTAAAAATGGATGGCTTAGATTAATTGGGCTAGAAAAACACTTTCTAAGACGTTTTTTCAAAATTTTCTTTTATGTGATTGTTCTTTGGGATGAAAAGAATGTACATTTAAAAATTCGTATCAAATAAATGTCTCTAACATGGTTTTTGAAGATGGTTGCATTATACTATTATACAACCGTTGCGTGAAATCATTCCCCTATGGGAAAAGTTTATATAGAGCTGAGGCTCTAAACAATCAAATTTGAGTCTGCCTCAAAAATTTCACTAAAAGAAGTTGTTTTGATGCCCAAATATCTTCAAATTGATTATCTCGACATCAAGATGCATGAACATGAGAAAAAAATGGATTTTAAGTTTTGGAAATAGTACATTTTATAAATTATTTTTGGACTGTCAACTTTCAAGATTTTCAAGTTTTCATAGATCTGTCAATCTACATTATTTTTTAAGCTTTAAACTTCATAAATAAATATAAAAATATATTTTAAGGTGATCACAAAGATTTCCCGTATTAAAACCATATTTATCGACACTATTTGAAGGTAGGCTCTAATTTGATGTTTAGAGCCTATGCTCTATACAAACTGCACTCTTCCCCTATATGTGTGTGTGTAGTTTTGTTTAAAGTTTACAAGAGAATGCCGTGGTAAATGACAGGCAACAAAGCAAGGAAGACTGCAAATGAATGATTCTAAACCATATTTTCTTGGTCATAATTTATGTTATTTTAATTTTTTCAATTGCAAGTTTGATATCATTTTGCTTTTTCCGCTATCCTTTTGAATTTTTCAATTTATTTTATTTTGTTGGTTTTTACATTTACATGTTAAAGTACAAGAATAACAAAATATTTCCTTACTGTCTCAATCATGTCCTATTTTATATTTTGTAAGGTTAGTGAAAATTTACATGTTATTTTTCTTAAAGTAAAGAATTCACTTGGAAAATTTTCATCCGCATATTAATTAGCAAAGCTTACATTTTTTAAAAATAAGACTCATTAAAGGGTACTCTTTTAGGGTTTGTACATATTTTAGGCATTTCCATACACAACCGAAGTTTCACAAGCTTTACTTTGACTTTGAAATTTTCAATTTTTCTGAAACTTCTTGATATTAAAGGCTTCACTTTTCAAGTCTTTTAGGGTTTCTACATATGGAATTTTTTAAATTTTGTAATCAAGTTTTCAATATTCATTATGAAATTAAGGGCTTCACTTTGTTTGTACTTTTTCAAGTCTTTCGGAATTTCTGCATATAGATTCTTTTTCTCTTTGTAATTATGGTTTTTAATTTTGTTTCTCAAATCGAGGACTTTGCTTTTCCTTTCTTTATTTTTTTTAATTTGTGCATCCACCAATGTCATATGAATAAAATCACATATTACCTATGACTGTTTAATTCATAGTTATACACCTCTTTATATGCCTCATGCTTTAAAAAACCATGTGTGGAGCACGTGCATTTCGCTAGTCTATCTTAAGAAAAGGAAAATGTTTTGCTAGGGTTGTAGCCTTATCAAAGTAAGTAAAGCCTTACCTTAACTCATTGAAAATTGCATTTTTAGCATTGGAAAACCTTTAATTTGATGCATCATAGCCTTAACTATTACATTTATAAAAAAAAATTTAGAATTTCAAGCCCTAGAAATATTGTATATTGTAATATAGTGCCTAAACCATTCATTTCTCCTTAAAAATAAGTGTTCACAGATCTGTAAGATATGTCCATTTTTTTAACTTCAAATTTCATAACCATTATTGAGAATTAGTTTTGGAGTCATCATGGAGAGTTTTTCTGTTTAAACCGTATTTACCACTCTCTCATCCTACTCTCTCACAATTCAATTTTCGATGTTTAATATTAAATAACGACAATAAATATTGGGACTTAATTCAATATCAGGCTTTTACTTTATTGTCAGAAAAGGAAAAGTGCAATATGAGTCAGTAAGCACATTTGCATGAAGATTGAAGCCTCGATATTCAGCAAGTAGGCACAAAAACTTGCTGACTTGCCGACCACCAAATGTGCATACTAAATATGGATGTTGTGTAATATGAGTAATATATGGACGGTGTACAAAAACATTGCCAAAAAAGTATATTTTTTATTTTAAAAATTTATTTTTATTTTCATATTCATGCTCACCTAGGCCTAAATGATGAATCTATAGAAATAAATTAATTTATTTTCTTTTATTTGTTTTTGCATTTACAAGTAAAAGTTGAAGAATAATCAAATATCTCCTTATTATCTCAACCATGCCCTATTTTACATTTTGTAACGTTAGTGAAATTTTACATACTTGTTATTTTTCTTAAAGTAAGGAATTCACTAGGAAAATTTTAATCTACATATCAATTAGCAAAGCCTAAAATTTTAAAAAATAAGACTCATTAATGGGTACTATTTTAGGGTTTGTACATATTTTAAGCATTCATATACACAACAAAAGTTTCACAAGCATCACTTTGACCTGGAGAATTTAACTTTTTTCTGAAACTTTTTTATAGAAAAAGCTTCACTTTTCAAGTCTTTAAGGCTTTCTACATATAGATTTTTTTTTGTTTTGTTATCAGATTTTCAAATTTCTTTCAGAAATTAAGGGTTTCACTTTGTTTGATCTTTTTCATGTCTTTCAAAGTTTCTGCAAATCGATTCTTTTTTTCTTTGTAATTATGGTTTTTAATTTTCTTTCTCAAATCGAGGGCTCTATTTTCCTTTCTTTTTTTTTTTTTTTAAATTTGTACACCCACCAATGTGATATGAATAACATCACATATTACCTATGACTATTTAATTCATAGTTATACACCTCTTTATGTACCACATGCTTTAACAAAACACCTGTGGACCACGTGCGTTTCGCCAGTCTATATTGAGAAAAGGAAAATGTTTTGCTAAGATTGTAGCCCTATCAAAACAAGAAAGCCTTACCTTAACTAATTGAAAATTGCAATTCTAGCATTGGCAAAACTTCAATTTGATATATCTTGGCCTTGACCATTATAGTTGCGAAAAACAATTAGAATTTCAAGCCCGAAAAATATTGTATATTGTAATATATTACCTAGACTATTCATTTCGCTCAAAAAATAAATGTTCACAGATACGTAATATCTGTACATTTTTTTAACTTCAAATTTCAAAATTATTATTGGGAAATGGTTTTAGAGCCATCATAGAGATTTTTTATATTTAAACCGCATTTCCCACTCTCTGTCATTCTACACTCTCACAAATCAATTTTTTATGTTTAATATTAAATAACGATATTAAATATTAGGACATGATTTGATGTAAGGATTTTACTTTGTTTTTAGAAAAAAGAAGTGTAGTGTGAGTTAGCAAGAGCATTTGCATGAAAAACGTAACCTTAGATCTTTGGCAAGTGGGTGCAAGTGCTTGCTGGCTTACTGACCGGAAAATCTCCATCTTAAAGATGAATGTTGTGCAATATGAGTAATATATGGATGTTGTACAATAACAATGCCCAAAAGGTATTTTTAACTTTAAAAATTTATATTTATTTTCATATTCATGATCACCTAGGCCTAAATAATGAATCAATAAAAAAATAATTTATTTTATTTGGTTTGTTTTGGTATTTACATGTTAAAGCAAAAGAATAACCAAAGATTTCCCTATTGTTTCAACTGTGTCCTATTTTATATTCTGTAAGGTTATTGAAATTTTACATACTTGTAATTTTCCTTGAAGTAATAAATTCACTTGGAAAATTTTCATCCGCATATTAATTAGCAAAGCATAAATTTTAAAAAAATAAGACTAATTAATGGGTACTCTTTTAGAGTTTGTACATATTTTAAGCATTTACACTTTGACTTTGAAATTTACAGTTTTCTGAATCATTTTGATATTCAAGGTTTCACTTTTCAAGTCTTTTAGGGTTTCTACATGTAGAATTTTTCTTATTTTGTAATTAGGTTTTCAATTTTCTTTCTGAAATTAAGGGCTTCACTTTGTTTTTTTTCAAGTCTTTCAGAGTTTCTACATATAGATTCTTTTCTTCTTTGTAATTATGGGTTATAATTTTTTTTCTCAAATCGTGGGCTTTGTTTTTTCTTTCTTTATTTGTTTTTTAATTTGTACATCCACCAATGTGATATGAATAAAATCACATATTACCTATGGCTATTTAATTCATAGTTATACACCTCTTTATATGCCTCATGCTTTAACAAAACACCTACGGAGCACGTGCATTTCGCTAGTCTATATTGAGAAAAGGAAAATATTTTGCAAGGATTGCAGCCCTATCAAAACAAGAAAGCCTTACCTTAACTAATTGAAAATTGCATTTCTAGCATTGGCAAAACTTGAATTTGATATATCTTGACTTGGACAATTATAGTTGTGAAAAAAATTTCGAATTTGAAGCCCGAAAAATATTGTATATTGTAATATTGTACCTAGACTATTCCTTTCGCTCTAAAAATACGTGTTCGCAGATACATAATATCTCTACATTTTTTTAGCTTCAAATTTCATAATTGTTGTTGGGAATTGGTTTTAGAGCCGTCATAGAGATTTTTTATATTTAAACCGCATTTCCCACTCTCTGTCATTCTACTCTCTCACAAATCAATTTTTTATGTTTAATATTAAATAACGATGTTAAATATTAGGACATGATTGATGTAAGGATTTTACTTTGTTTTGTGAAAAGGAAAAGTGTAGTGTGAGTTAGCAAGAGCAGTTGCATGGAGAACAGAATCCTAGATCTTTGGCAAGTGGGTGCAAGTGCTTGCTGACTTACTGACAGGAAAATGTCCATCTTAAAGATGAATGTTGTGCAATATGAGTAATATATGGATGTTGTACAATAACAATGGCAAAAGGTATTTTTAACTTCAAAAATTTATATTAATTTTCAAATTCATGATCATCTAGGCCTAAATGAGGAATCTATAAAAAAATTAGTTTATTTTATTTGGTATGTTTTGGCATTTACATGTTAAAGTAAAAGAATAACCGAAGATTTCCTTACTGCTTCAACTGTGTCCTATTTTATATTCTGTAACGTTATTGAAATTTTATATACTTGTAATTTTCCTTGAAGTAAGGAATTCACTTAGAAAATTTTCTTCCACATATTAATTAGCACAGCTTAAATTTTTAAAAAATAAGACTAATTAATGGGTACTCTTTTAGAGTATGTACATATTTTAGGCATTTACACTTTGATCTTGAGATTTACAGTTTTTCTGAATCTTTTTTATATTCAACGCTTCACTTTTCAAGTCTTTTAGGGTTTCTACATATAGATTTTTCTTATTTTGTAATCAGGTTTTCAATTCTCTTTCTTAAATTAAGGGCTTCACTTTGTTTGTTCTTTTTCAAGTCTTTCAGAGTTTCTACATATAGATTCTTTTTTCTTTATAATTATGGTTTATAATCTTCATTCTCAAATCATGGGCTTTGTTTTTCCTTTCTTTATTTGTTTTTTAATTTGTACATCCTCCAATGTGATATAAATAAAATCACATATTACCTATGGCTATTTAATTCATAGTTATACACCTCTTTACATGCCTTATGCTTTAACAAGACACCTGTGGAGCACGTGCATTTCGCTAGTCTATATTGAGAAAATGAAAATATTTTGCTAGGATTGTAGGCCTATCAAAACAAGAAAGCCTTACCTTAAGTAATTGAAAATTGCATTTCTAGCGTTAGCAAAACTTCAATTGTGATATATCTTGGCCTTGACCATTATAGTTGTGAAAAAAAATTAGAATTTCAAGCCAAAAAAATATTGTATAATGTAATATGGTACCTAGACTATTCATTTCTTTCTAAAAATTAGTGTTCACAGATACGTAATATCTGTACATTTTTTTAGCTTCAAATTTCAAAATTATTATTGGGAATTGGTTTTAGAGCCATCATAGAGATTTTTTATATTTAAACTGAATTTCCCACTCTTTGTCATTCTACTCTCTCAAAAATCAATTTTTATGTTTAATATTAAATAACGATATTAAATATGAGGACATGATTTGATGTAAGGAATTTACTTTGTTTTAGAAAAGGAAAAGTGTAGTATGAGTTAGAAAGAGCATTTGCATGGAGAACGTAACCCTAGATCTTTGGTAAGTGGGTGCAAGTGCTTGCTGACTTACTGACCGGAAAATGTCCATCTTAAAGATGAATGTTGTGCAATATGAGTAATATATGGATGTTGTACAATAACAATACCCAAAAGGTATTTTTAACTTTAAAAATTTATATTTATTTTCTATTCACGATCACCTAGGCCTGAATAATGAATCAATCAAAAAATTAATTTTATTTTATTTGGTTTGTTTTGTCATTTACATGTTAAAGCAAAAGAATAACCAAAGATTTCCTTACTGTTTCAACCGTGTCCTATTTTATATTCTGTAAGGTTATTGAAATTTTACATACTTGTAATTTTCCTTGAAGTAAGGAATTCACTTGGAAAATTTTCATCCACATATTAATTAGCAAAGCATAAATTTTAAAAAAATAAGACTAATTAATGGGTACTCTTTTAGAGTTTGTACATATTTTAAGCATTTACACTTTGACCTTGATATTTATAGTTTTCTGAATCATTTTGATATTCAAGGTTTCACTTTTCAAGTCTTTTAGGGTTTCTACATATAGATTTTTTCTTATTTTGTAAACATGTTTTCAATTCTCTTTCTGAAATTAAGGGCTTCACTTTGTTTGTTCTTTTTCAAGTCTTTCAGAGTTTCTGCATATAGATTCTTTTTTTCTTTGTAATTATGGGTTATAATTTTCTTTCTCAAATCGTGGGCTTTGTTTTTCCTTTCTTTATTTGTTTTTTAATTTTTACATCCACCAATGTGATATGAATAAAATCACATATTACCTATGGCTATTTAATTCATAGTTATATACTTCTTTATATGCCTCATGCTTTAACAAAACACCTGCGGAGCACGTGCATTTCGCTAGTCTATATTGAGAAAAGGAAAATATTTTGCTAGGATTGTAGCTCTATCAAAACAAGAAAGCCTTACCTTAACTAATTGAAAATTGCATTTCTAGCATTGGCAAAACTTCAATTTGATATATCTTGACCTTGACTGAAAAAAAAATAGAATTTCAAGCCCAAAAAATATTGTATACTGTAATATAGTACCTAGACTATTCATTTTGCTTTAAAAATAAGTGTTCACAGATACGTAATATCTGTACATTTTTTTAGCTTCAAATTTCATAATTGTTATTGAGAATTGGTTTTAGAGCCATCATAGAGATTTTTTATATTTAAACCGCATTTCCCACCCTCCGTCATTCTACACTCTCACAAATCAATTTTTTATGTTTCATATTAAATAACGATATTAAATATTAGGACATGATTTGTTGTAAGAATTTTACTTTGTTTTTAGAAAAGGAAAAGTGTAGTGTGAGTTAGCACGAGCATTTGCATGGAGAACGTAACCCTAGGTCTTTGGCAAGTGGGTGCAAGTGCTTGCTGACTTACTGGCCGGTAAATGTCCATCTTAAAGATGAATGTTGTGCAATGAGTAATATACGGATGTTGTACAATAACAATGCCCAAAAGGTATTTTTAACTTTAAAAATTCATATGTATTTTTATATTCATGATCACCTAGGCCTAAATGATGAATCTATAAAAAAATTAATTTATTTTTTTTGGTTTGTTTTGGCATTTACAAGTTAAAGCAAAAGAATAACCAAAGATTTCCTTACTGTTTCAACCGTGTTCTATTTTATATTCTGTAAGGTTATTGAAATTTTACATACTTGTAATTTTCTTTGAAGTAAGGAATTCACTTAGAAAATTTTCATCCGCATATTAATTAGCAAAGCTTAAATTTTAAAAAAATAAGGATAATTAATGGGTACTCTTTTAGAGTTTGGACATATTTTAGGCATTACACTTTGACATTGAGATTTACAGTTTTTCTGAATCTTTTTGATATTCAAGGCTTCACTTTTCAAGTCTTTTAGGGTTTCTACATATTGAATTTTTCTTGTTTTGTAATCAGGTTTCAATTCTCTTTCTGAAATTAAGGGCTTCACTTTGTTTGGTCTTTTTCAAGTCTTTCAGAGTTTTTACATGTAGATTTTTTTTTTCTTTGTAATTATGGTTTATAATTTTCTTTCTCAAATCGTAGGCTTTTTTTTTTCCTTTCTTTATTTGTTTTTTAATTTGTACATCCACCAATGTGATATAAATAAAATCACATATTACCCATGCATATTTAATTCATAGTTATACACCTCTTTATATGCCTCATGCTTTAACAAAACACGTGCGGAGCGCGTGCATTTCGCTAGTCTATATTAAGAAAAAGAAAATATTTTGCTTGGGTGGTAGCCTTATGAAAACAAATAAAGCCTTACCTTAACTCAATGAAAATTACATTCTAGCATTGGGAAACCTTCTATTTGATGCATCTTGGCCTTGACCATTACAGTTATGAAAACAAAATTAGAATTTCAGGCCCTAAAAATGTTATATATTGCAATATAGTACATTGACCATTCATTTCGCGCTAAAAGTAAGTGTTCATAGATATGTAAGATCTATACATTTTTTTAGCATCAAATTTAATAATCGTTATTGGGAATTGGTTTTTGCGCTATCATGGATATTTTTGTTGTTTAAACTGCATTTCTCACTCTCTCTGATCCTACTCTCACAAATCAATTTTTGATGTTTAATATTAAGTAACGATATTAAGTGTTGGGTATTGATTCGATGTGAGGCTTTTACTTTGTTTTCGAAAAAGGAAAAGTGTAGTGTGAGTCAGCAAGCGCATTTGCATGAAGATCGAAGCTAGATCTTCGGCAACTGGGCACAAGAGCCTGCTGACTTACTGACCGGCTAATGTCCAGTTGTTGTGCAATATAAATAATTTATGGATGGTGTACAAAAACAATGCCAAATAAGTATTTTTAATTTTAAAAATCTATCTTTATTTTCATATTCATGATGACCTAGGTGTAAATGATGAATCTATAAAAAAAAATTGATTTTTTTATTTTTTTGGTTTTTGCATGTGCATGTTAAAGCAGAAGAATAACCAAATATTTCCTTACTGTCTCAACTGTGCCTTATTTTATATTTGTGAGATCAGTAAAATTTTACATACTCGTTATTTTCCTTAAAGTAAGGAATTCACTTAGAAAATTTTCATTCGCATAGTAATTAGCAAAGCTTAATATTTTAAATAAGGGTGCGGTTTGTATAGAGCTGAGTCTCTAAACAATCAAATTAGAGCCTACCTTCAAATAGTGTCGAGAAATATGGTTTTAATATTGGAAATTTTTGTGATAGCCTTAAAATATATTTTCATCTCTAGTTATAAAATTTAAGCTTCAAACATGGTGCAGATCGATCAGATCTATGAAAACTTTAAAATCCTGAAAATTGACGGTCCAATAATGTGTTACAAGATGCAATATTTCCAAAACTTGCAATCCATTTTTTTCATATGTTTACGCATCTTGAAGCCGAGATGATCAATTTGATGATATTTGGGCGTCAAAATCACGCCCATGATGTTAAATGATTCACTTTTCAAGTCTTTTAAGGTTTCTACATATGGAATTTTTTTTATTTTGTAATCAACTTTGTAATTTTCTTTCTGAAATTAAGGGCTTCACTTTGTTTATTCTTTTTCAAGTCTTTCATAGTTTTTGCATATAAGTTCCCTTTTTCTTTGTAATTATGGTTTTTAATTTTCTTTCTCAAATCGAGGGCTCCATTTTTCCTTCTTTTATTTTGTATAATTTGTACAACCACCAATGTCATATAAATAAAATAACATATTATCTATGTCTATTTAATTCATAGTTATACACCTCATGCTTTAAAAAAACATGTGCGGAGCACGTGCATTTCGCTAGTCTATATTAAGAAAAGGAAAATGTTTTGCCAGGATTGCAGCCATATCAAAACAAGTAAAGCCATACCTTAACTCACTGAAATTTGCATTTCTAGCATTGGCAAACCTTTAATTTGATGCATCTTGGCCTGGACCATTACAATTGTGAAAAAAAAATTGAATTTCAAGCTCTAAAAATATTGTATATTGTAATATAGTACCTATACTATTCATTTCTCCCTCAAAATAAGTGTTCATAGATCCATAAGATCTGTACATTTTTTTAGTGTCAAATTTCATAATCGTCATTGGGAATGATGAATCTATGTAAAGAAAAGTAATTTATTTTATTTTGTTTGTTTTTGCATTTAGTTAAAGCGGAATAATAACCAAAGATTTTCTTACTGTCTCAACCGTGCCCTATTTTATTTTCAGTCAGATTAGTAAAATTTTACATACTTGTTATTTTTCTTAAAGTAAAGAATTCACTTGAAAAAATTTCATCTGCATATTAATTAGCAAAGCTTAAAATTTTAAAAAATAAGACCCATTAATGGATACTCTTTTAGGGTTTGTACATATTTTAGCCATTTACATACACAACCAAAGTTTTTGAAGCTTCACTTTGAGATTTTCAGTTTTTCTGAAACTTTATGATATTAAAAGCTTCACTTTTCAAGTCTTTTAGGGTTTCTACATATGGTTTTTTTATTTTTATTTTGTAATCAGGTTTTCAATTTTCTTTATGAAATTAAGTACTTCACTTTGTTTATATTTTTTTCGTATCTTTCAGAGTTTATGCATATAGATTCTTTTTTCTTTATAATTTTTAACTTTCTTTCCCAAATCGAGGGCTTTGTTTTCCCTTTCTTTATTTTATTTTTTAATTTGTACATCCACCAATGTCATATGAATAAAATCACATATTACCTATGACCGTTTAATTCATAGTTATACACCACTTTATATGCCTCATGCTTTAAAAAACAACGTGCGGAGTACGTGCATTTCGCTAGTCTATATTAAGAAAAGGAAAATGTTTTGCTAGGGTTGTAGCCTTATCAAAGTAAGTAAAGCCTTACCTTAACTCATTGAAAATTGTATTTCTAGCATTGGCAGACCTTCAATTTGATGCATCTTGGCCATGACCATTACAGTTGTGAACAAAATTTGAATTTCAAGCCCTAAAAATATTGTATATTGTAATATAGTACCTAGACTATTCATTTCTCCCTAAAAATAAGTGTTCACAGATCTGTACATTTTTTGAGCTTCAAATTTCATAATCATTATTGGGATTTAGTATTTGAGCCGTCATGGAGATTTTTGAAGTTCAAACCACATTTCTCGCTTTCTCTCATCCTATTCTCTCACAAATCATTTTTTGATATTTAATATTAAATAATGATATTAAATATTGGGACTTGATTCGATGTAAGGCTTTTACTTTGTTGTCAGAAAAGGAAAAGTGCAATATGAGTTAGCAAGCACATATGCATAAAGAATGTAGCCTAGATCTTCAGCAGTAGGCGCAAAAGCCTACTGAATTGCCAACCGCTAAATGTCCATACTAAAGATGGATATTGTGCAATATGAGTAATATATGGACGATGTACAAAAATAATGCCAAAAAAATATATTTTTAGTTTTAAAATTTTATTTTTATTTCCATATTCATGATCACCTAGGCCTAAATGATGGATCTATAGAAAAAAATTACTTTATTTTATTTTGTTTGTTTTTGCATTTACAAGTTAAAAGTAGAAGAAATACCAAAGATTTCCTTATTGTCTCAACCATGCCCTATTTTATATTTTGTAAGGTTAGTGAAATTTTATGAACTTATTATTTTTCTTAAAGTAAGGAATTCACTTGGAAAATATTTATCTGCATATTAATTAGCAAAGCCTACAATTTTAAAAAATAAGACTCATTAATGGGTACTCTTTTAGGGTTTGTACATATTTTAGGCATTTACATACACAACCAAGGTTTCACAAGCTTCACTTTGAGCTTGAAATTTTAAGTTTTCTAAAACATTTTGATATTAAAGGCTTCACTTTTCAAGTCTTTTAGGATTTCTACATATGGAATTTGTTTTATTTTGTAATCAGGTTTTCAATTTTCTTTCTGAAATTAAGGGTTTCACTTTGTTTGTTTTTTTTCAATGCTTTCAGAGTTTCTGCATATAAATCATTTTTTTCTTTGTAATTATGGTTTTAAATTTTCTTTATCAAATCGAGGGCTTTGTTTTTTCTTTCTTTATTTTTTTGTTTGTACATCCACCAATTGTCATATGAATAAAATCACATATTACCTATGGCTATTTAATTCATAGTTATGCACCTATTTAAATGCCTCATGCTTTAAAAAAACATGTGCGGAGCACGTGCATTTCGCTAGTCTATATTAAGAAAATGATAAAGGAAAATGTTTTGCTAATGTTGTAGCCCTATCAAAACAAGTAAAGCGTTACCTTAACTCATTGAAAATTGCATTTCTAGCATTAACATACCTTCAATTTGATGCATCTTGGCATTGACCATTACAATTGTAAAAAAATTAGAATTTCAAGGCCTAAAAATATTGTATATTATAATATAGTACCTAAACCATTCATTTCTCCTTAACAATAATTGTTCACCGATCCCTAAGATCTGTACATTTTTTGAACTTCAAAAGTTTTAGAGCCATCATGGAGATTTTTGATGTTTATCCCGCTCTCTCTCATCCTACTCTCTCACAAATCAATTTTTGATGTTTAATATTAAATAATGATCTTAAATATTGGGAATTGATTCGATGTAAGGCTTTTACTTTTGGGAAAGCTTTTTATGTTCCCCCTACAACATAGAAGTTCTATCCTCCCCTATCATCCAGCTGTTCATTTTTTGTCCTGAGAGCTACTCACCGTTTGATCTTAAATCCGACGTCTCAAAGTACTTTATTTTTAGTTTTTTTAATACAAATTTTCTGAATATGAAATTTGGTACGTGCAATCTTCTCATTGGGGCGCACTTAT
>NW_006498320.1:1097510-1117257 GCF_000471905.2 Amborella trichopoda
CCTCTTGAATCTTTCAGGAGTATTTTGGTTATTTTTATATAAATTATATTTTTTTATATTTTTTTGTTAGTGCGAGTTTAATAGATGAATGGACGTCCAAAATTTGGTGTCAAAATAGTTTATAAAAAAATTAAAAATAAAACAGTGTAGAGATGTGACATTGTAACTGGAGCAATCTTAGCCCTCCATTAAAAAATGAACGGTTGGATAAGGGGAGGATAGAACTTCTATGTTGAAGAGGAACATTAAAAAACTTATCCTTTACTTATTTTTATTTTTTTGTTCGAAAAAGTAAAACGTAGTGTGAGTCAACGAGCGCATTTGCATGAAAAACAAATCCCTGTTGACTTAACTGATCGGTCAATGTCCATCCTAAAGATGGATGTTGTGCAACACGTACAATATATGGACGGTGTAAAAAAACAATACCAAAATATTAAATATAGGGAATTGATTAGATATCAGGCTTTTACTTCGTTGTCGGAAAAGAAAAAGTGTACCGTGAGTGAGCAAGAGCATTTGCATGAACAACGAAGCCCAGATCTTCAGCAAGTGGGCGCAAAAGCATGCTGACTTGCCTATCGTTAAATGTCCATGCTAGAGATGAACGTTGTACAACATGAGTAGCATATGGATAGTATAAGAAAAACAATGACAAAAAGGTATTTTTAATTTAAAAAAATTATTTTTATTTTCATATTATGATCACCTAGGCCTAAAGAACGAATCTATATAAAAAAAAATTAGATACAAAAATTATATTTTTAAAATAAATAGGGACTCTATGTGTACATATGAGTCGGCTTACGCATAGAAATCTCATCCTTTCATACATCGTACTCCCTATAAAAAGTACATGCGCTTAAAAAACGGATGTGATGCTTTGGGGAAGTACATATACTTATGCGTTCCCCGACGTATCAAACACTTGTAGAACGCGGGTTTCGATCCGTGCCCATGAACTCCTGTATCTTCTGCTAAATTATGCAATTCAACGCGCTAACCTCCTGCAGAAAACCTCTCCCTCTTCTCTGGCTTCTGCAAATCGAAAGCCTTCTCTCTCTTGCTTCCAGTCTCTCTCTTCTGTGGCTTCTTCTGGACTAAATCTCTTTTTCTGTTGCTTTCTCGAGGTACGATCCACGCTTTGCAATGGCGTCTTCATCCGTAACCCTCAGCCGATTTATACCTTGCGCTGATTCCAGCCCAAAGCTCTCAACTTTGAGCACCAGACCAGAAAACGCAATCAGTCTCCCTTCTCGTATCAGGCCCAAGGTGAGGAAAACCTCTGTAATGGTAATGACCTCCATTCATGGTGATAATCCTTTGGAAGACTCTTCCAAAACCAGAGCTCTAGACTTGCAGAGATTGTTCGCTGATGAACCTGCTCCAAAAGAATCTGTTTCGTTGCCGAGTAATTACATTCGATGCTATTTTACTTGACTTCAATGAATTCTAGGAAGGATTTCTTATATGATTGTTTCTTTTTCAATAAAAATGGTCCACCGTTCACTCTTTTTTGGGTTGTAGGGCCTCTTTCGGTGACTGATTTGTCAGGGTCAGTCAATCGAGGGTCTCGACTACGAGTAGCTTACCAGGTTGGGATTGTGAATTTGGTTTCTTTGTTGCGTGTTCTATGTTTTGAGGGTATGTGTTTTAAGCATTTGATTAGTTATGGCTATGTTTGTGTGAATTTTAGGGTGTTCCTGGTGCCTACAGCGAAGCTGCGGCTGCAAAAGCCTACCCCAATTGTGAAGCCGTTCCTTGTGAACAGTTTGAAACTGCTTTTGGTGTGAGTATTTTTTGTTAATTTCATATATCTGTGGTGGTTCCTTTATAATTTTTTATTAGCATTTGGATTTATTTGTAAAACTATACAAAACCCATATTTCTCTAAGTTGTTACAATTCAAACTCTCCAACTTTTGAAGGCATGGTAAAGGTAGATGCTTGGTCTTAAAATCCTGAATTTTGAAACCAACATTTGTAGCATCATAGTGAAGAATGTGCTCCCAAAATCTCTAGTTGATCCTTTTTCCACCTATGTTGAAACCTAAACTTTCAGCACGTAATAGATATTCTGTGAATATTTAAATGTGTATTTCATGGATTTGTAAATGTTTCTTATTGATATTTTGAAATTGAGTGCTATGAAGAAATTCTAGAGGCCCTACCAACATGTCATGCAAACTCAGGTAATAATCACAAAATTTAGTTGTTTAGAAATTGACCTGCCATTATGGCATTACCAGAAACCACATCAATCTTTGTCTCTATCTCTCTCTCTCTTACACACACAAATGCACGCATGCACACACACTCATACACACATGGACGCACTCCCACACACGCAGCTTGCTGCAATGGTCTTGTTGAGCAACTTGACTCTTGGACCCTTCTTCTGGGAGGTATGGTTGCACCTAGTCCTCTACAATCACTAGCTATGGTGCTAGATACTGATAGGCGGTTGCTTTAGTGATTATCTTCCTTACTTTGTATGCTTTGTGATTGATATTATAAGCTTTTTGTTCATGATTGGTGGTGCTGTAGTCTAGAGTATTTGAAGCTTTGGATGGTCCATGGTAAAATCTGAATCGGTATAAAGTGAAATGATGGAGGGTAGTCATGAGAGTCATCAATGATTGTTTACAAGATTGTTTCCAAAATAAGGATGCAGGGGTGGTGGGGGTTGGGGGAGGGCATAATAATGATGAGACTTGAGGGGTTTAGAGGAAAAGTTTTCCTTCTTTTTTCTTATTCTTGGAAACAGGTGATAAAGGATTGTCTTAGGTTGAGAAGGAAATTGTTTAGTTGATGGTCATAGGCAGTGGAGCATATGGTTTCGATTGGTGTTGGCAAAGTCTTTCTGGTGGAGAACTGTTATTGGGATAGAGAATGCTCAGTCTAGTGATAGGTTAAGAGGAAACAAATGGACATTTAAGACATTACGTAGGGCAAGTGACAGGGTTAAATGCGTATGGCCAACAGTATGAAACAGGATGTTTGGGCCAATGGTTGAGGAAATCTCCTGAGGTTTGGAAAGTTGGAAAGATATGTGGAAAGATATGGGTTTTAGTGTTCTACCTATCATGGGCAAGGAGAGAAAAGGCAATGTTTGGGTGTGCCGAGAAGATGGAGGAGGATTTCTGATTCCAGCTATATAAGAGGTCTGATATGCTGAGAAGAGCTGTCCAATAGGGTATATTGGGTGGTAATAACGAATGTTGTAAATAATGTTCTGCAACTTGGGCAAGTAATTCGGGCTCTGCAGGTTATCCTTGTTCAGGTGCCTCCCAAACACGTGGATAGGTAATCAATATAAATTTTATACAAATGTAACGAGATTTAATTTATAATTGATTTGATCTTTGATTAATCAATTATAAATGAGTTATATTTAGTTTTCTGTATACTATTTAAGGTTTTATATTTTTCAAAGTTTTTTCTTATTTTCTATATATTTCTCATTTTTCTGACAAAATGATGTTGAATTCTTTTTTTTTTTTATATTTCTACTTTTTGAAAATTTTCTCATGTTGTATACACGTTTTCTATTGTTCATCATTTTTTTTCTTCTTATTTTATCATTTTTTAAAGGGTTTTTCCTCTTTTTTTTTTTTAACTGGTTTGGCCATTTGCCATTTTTGAGCTCAGCATCGATTTGGGGCAGTCGACTTGCCGAAGTAACACAGCCAAGGCGGTTGCCGAATTCCATGGCCAAGCTGAGTAAAAACCATTGGTTGTAAAGACTGGACCAGATCGACTAGTTCAATCATGATCTAGGCCTGAAACTAGTCCAGTTTGACATTGATCTGGAAAACCTATTAGAACTGGTCGAACTTGTTGATCCGGCCAGTCGAACCTATCATCCATAACCAACTGGACCAGGTTATTTGTATGGTAGTATGTCTGTATCCATGTATGTATGTAGACCCATTCATCCAGTAAGCTGGCTATTGGTTTTGACCAAACGAGCGTCCTTACCAGTTCATTAACCGGTACTGCCTTGATAACGTTGGTAAGAACTCTTAATGGTGGTTGGAACTTCTGGTGGTATTGCTAGTGTCCCATGTAGATTCTGACACTTATCTTTTATGTGTCCTAGATGATCGCAATGAGAAAATTTTTTCCATTTACACTAGAATCAAGCACGACGATGGCCAGGGTTTTCTCTCAACGTCCATGTCCAATGTTGTGTTCATAATTCTGGAACTATGCCCTTCGTGGACAAGTATCTGATTGTAGACTATCTGATATCATTTTCCAGCCTTCAGCTAGAAAGTTAAATATGTGATGCTTAGAGGCCTCATTTCCAACTCCTACAAGATATCATTTATGTTGCAATTTGCGGTGCATGGTTCCACTGTGTGGTTGGTCCTCTTACATTTGGTGACATATCTATGCTTAGGATGATAGGCTCTGACCACGTTTTCTTTATAGTAAACTTGTACTGAACTGCTTCCCAAATTTCTTCAGCTGTGGTGAATAAATTACAGAGCATATTGGATTTGTTACTCCAATTTATTGCAAAGCCAACCCATTTTAATGAAATTTTGCTAATGTGATCAAAAAATGTAGATCAACTAGATGAGTCTGCTGAATTTTATCAGTATCAGTTTGACATAACTTATCTTGTTTCTTCCCTTGATGAAAGCTATGACAAAATGGAAAAACTTGAGGTAACAACTCCAATTTGCTTTAAGTAAAGTAATTTTAAGACTTGGTTCTCAAGATAGTTTAATATTATTAACTAGTTGGGATTCCCACTAGCAAAAGTTGACTGAGAGACTTTTCCATGGTAAAGTAAAAAAAGATGAGTAAGAGACGAAGACCAATTTTCATGATGGAGTAGAGGAGAGGGTTAAGAAATATATTAAATATAGCTAAAATACTTGGACTAAGGGTCTTCCAAGGAAAGAAAACTTTGTTTCTAACTAAGAAAAGAGGTAAGTTTTGTTTCATTTAAGGAGAGAAGGGGGAGGGCAAATTGTTGGAGGTACCAGTGGAGATGCTTCATGGAGTGAACTGACTTGTGAATGGTCTTGAGTGGGGAAGCATGGGGAACAGTCTTAAGTGCAGCTGATAGTGAAAGTGGCCAATCTTCCAATCTGTAAAAAGGTGCCTTTATACTTTGGAGCCTGTGGGTCTAGGCGGAGGGGCTGATGTGTGTTTTCTAATGTGTAAGGATATTTGCATGTGCCACCCATAAATCTCGAAAAAGGTGATCCTGCCCTTTGATGTTATGGCGCTGTTGATACCCTTGATGAGTAGAAGCATGATGTGATACTTTTTTTTTTCTCAATGACATGAGAAGATGGATCAGCCAATCAATCAATCAAGCATGTTGTAACCTTTGTTAAGTGAAATGGAAGAAACAAAGCTTCATAAACTGAGAACATGTCTAATTAGGTTCCACATATTGCATAAGATCAAATTAACTTCTTGCCATATGTAAAATTACGTAAAGTCCTAAGAGTACAAATGATCCAATGAACAAATTGAAAGAAGACCCAAAAGGTCCTTAGTTCCTTATACACCATCCTATGTATGCACAAGAATATATGTTCAATTGTATCATTACTACTCCAGGACTTTTTTGTGATTGTATATATGTCCAAGGTTAGTTTGGACTTTTGTACAATTATATTATGTAATGAGAGGTTTGCCGAACCATAGATCCTCTTCCCATCTTTTCAAGGCTTATTCATTTTCCTGTGCACATGTTTAATTGCAATAAAGTATTAGAACATGTTTTGCCAATTTATTGATCTTCCTGGGTACACTGCCTCATGGTTTTAATTACCAGTGATATCATTGATCTTCCTGTGTACACTGCCTGCCTCATGGTTTTAATTGCCAGTGATATCATCATTTTGCTATGTTATGGCTTATCCATTGAATGAAGGCTCTTATCATGATTTTTCTTGAACTTTTTGGTTTGCTCGTGTCATTCTCTCTAAATGTACGAGACACTCAAGCAGCATGTTCACCCAAGGCAGTGGTCAGCCTCAAATTACCATTTCATTCATGTCTTTCTCTGGACGACATTAATGAAGGACATGAATAAAATTGATGTTTGGAGAAAAAGAGGAAGCAAGTCATGTATCAAGAACTTTGGGTTTGTGACACCCAGTGATATCATAGGCAACAGGAACACATATTGATGTGTGCATGGTCGTTTTTATGATGGCCTTCATTGAGACAGATCTATGAGGACTAAGTGTTGGGTGTTGCATGTGGGAGCAACAAATTCTAGGCTAAGGATGGTCATCAAATATAGAAGTAAATCTCCTCTCATCTGCAAACCTGAATATTTTATGTAGTACTATATCAAAGGCTAATTATGACTCCTTGCTTCAGATTGATGTCAAAACAACTTTTTTAAAATTTTAATTTGAAAGCAGAGATTTGTATGTGTATTTGACAACCTAAATAATGCATGTCTACGATGTAAAAGTACACCTAATCATCAAGAAACTTTGAGCTAATGCAAATATCAAGATTATGGATAGTTAATTCCATCTTCCCGCCCCCCAATTGTTAGACTTCCTAGTGCTGAATAGAACCTTTTTTTGAATGTGTTAACTTTTCTATTGAGTAAGGAGTGAAGTACAAATTTGCAAAATATAGGCTTCCCACAGACGGGAAGCTCTATAAAAAAATAAGGTTACCTATAATTGGGAGCTCTATTCAAAAACTACCTCCCATAGGTAGCCCTATACAAAAATCACTGAGAAGATGAGTAGAAGAAAAAGGAGAGGGGGTCAAAAAAAAGTAATCCTTCCCTCCAAAATACATTAGGATCCATGAAGATTTTTCTAGACAACCACAAGAAGATAGGGAAGGGGGGCCTCAAGGCTCATGCTGTGGGGTTGTTGAGTGCTCCTTCTTTAGCTAGGATGTCGACCTCTGCCAATTACACTTCCATGAGACAACCATAGGCCTGCAAATGTGAGCATCTCATAAAAAATGTGAGCAAGAGTCCAGGGGCAGGGAGAAGAGCCTGATGCCCAGCGAATGACATTCTTGGTATCTCCCTCGATGATTAGAATTGGGTTCCACTGGGGGTTCAAAGGTTTGAGGCCCTCAAGGAGGCCCAAAGCCTCAGCTGATTGCGAGTCCGAGTGACTGATGTGCTTGCAGAAGGAAGCTAAAATCTGGCCCTCATGATTGCTGATTAGACTTCCGATGCCAGTAGGACCAGGGTTGCCAAGGGAGCAGCCATCGAAATTCAGCTTCATCTGGCCTAATTCAGGAGGCCTCCATAGAGAAGCCCGAGGGATGGGCAGCTGTCTTGAAAAAAGCAAAGCTTGCCAATTTTGAGTAAATGCAGAGCACTTATCTCACTTGAAGTATTTGTGGTTGGTCGCCTAAAAAATGACCAAGGATTTAATTTTGTCAAGCATGGTTCTTTCACCTTGGAAGATTCGACTATTTCTTTCGGTCCAAATGATCCAAAGAGTTGTTGCCACCGATGCCCTCCAAAAGTATACCAGCTTTGGGCCAGGGGAAGGGTTGGAGGAACTCAAAAATAAGGACTTGGGAGTTATCCATTGCCAACCAAAAAGTTGGAGGATAGCAGCCCATGGCTCCATAGCTGGAGGGCAGTGAATGAAGAGATGAGAGTTGCATTCCTCATTGGCTGTGCACATGATGTGTTGGGAATGGTCTTTTGGACCTGGTTCACCGTAAGGGCTCTTTCGAACAAGGCAATCTAGTTAAAGACTTGGATTTTAGGGGGTGCAATGGATGACCAGGACTGAGCAACAATGGAAGTGGGGGATAATGGGAAGGTGGGTGGTAGTAGGAGCCTTTGGTAAAAAGAAGGGATTGAAAAGACTCTTAAAGTGAGGGACACCAGATAACAAGTTCTGGACCCTGAGGGGCAAGGAAGTAGTTGTGGAGAAGAGAGGAAAGATGAGTAAATTCCACAAACTCTAGGTTAGTTAAGGGTATCTGAAAAGTGGGGTTCCAAACACGGGATGATGCTGAAATGACAATTGTATACGAGCAGAAAGGCGGAAGGGCAAACGTCTTTAAGGGTGTGCGGCCAACCAAAGGTCCGACCAGAACTTGATTTCGACTACCCTCCCTAGGGTGGAAATTAATCAAATTCTTAAGGAGGCTTAGTGAGGAGAGTGTGGATCTCCAGGCCCCCAAGGATTTGCTATTGGCCCTACAATCAAGAATCCACTTGGAGGGATCGAGGCGGCATTTCTACCGAAGGACCTACATCCATAGTTGGTTGGATTGAGTGGCCAAACGCCACCACCATTTGCCAAGGGCTGAGTTGTGCTTTCTCAAATTGCAGATCCCAAGGGCTCTGCAACATCTGGGTTGACTCACCTTGTTCGATGAAACGAGATGGATCTGTGTGCTATTAGCCTCTCATGACCAAAGGAAGTCTCGCATCAATTGCCCAAGGCAGTGGAAATCTGCTGTGGGCATGTGGAAGAGGGACATATGGTTAACAAGGATGTTAGAGAGGGTAGCTTTGATGAGTATAACACTACCAGCCGACGAGAGAAAGCGTTTCTTCTAGTGTGCTAATTTGTGGTCAACCTTGTTTATGACATGAGCCCAGTGTCTTTTCTTTGGCTTGCCAATACAGAGAGACAGTCCTAGGTAGGTTGTTTGCAATGCTTCAGCCTGACAGCCTTAGGTTGTGGCAAAGTGTTGTGTAGATTGGAGATCGAAGGCCACCCCTATCATCTTAGATTTGGCAACATTGACCTTGAACTTAGTTGCAAACTCAAAGCATTTAAGGAATATCAAAAGATAATTAACTCTTGATGAGATGCTCTGCATAAGATAAGGGTGTCGTCCGCGTGCTATAGGTGAGTGACAACTGGGCCCTTGGGCCCACTCTTAAAGCCATTCAAAAGCCCGGCATTGATCGTGCAGGTGATGGATTGGCTAAACACTTCTGCAACAATGGCGAACATGAAAGCGGATAGGGGATCCCCTTGCCCGAGGCCATCGAGAAGAGGAAGAAGTCTTTAGGGGATCCATTGTTTAGAAGGAAGAAGCATGGACTGGATATGCAACCTCTCACCCAGGTATGCCATTACTCTTCAAACCCCTTCTCCAAAGGGTCCCGTCCAAGACTGACCAGTCGCATGGTCGTATGCTTTCTCCCAATCGAGTTTGACGTTGACCCCAGGTAATTTTGAGAGGTGCCTGGAGTGTATGCATTCGTGGGCTATAAAAGTGCACCATTGAGTATCTGTCTATCTTTGACAAAAGCCCTTGGGAAGGGGAGATGACCTAAGAGAGGACCTCCCTAAGGCAAGTAGCCAGGACCTTGGATAGGATCTTGTAGGAAGTGTTGATGATTCTAAGGTGGAAGTCCTTCAGCTCTTCTGCTTCCTCAAGTTTAGGGATGAGGGCAAATAAGGTAGCATTCATTGCTCTATGGACGATGCCCCTGGGGAAGAATTCCTTAATGAGGAAAGAATATTGTCTTTGAAGGAGTCCTAGAAAATTTTGAACGGGCTACCGGGAATCCATTAGGACCCAGAACAGTCTTGACCTAGGTATTTAACAGCTGTGAGGATTTCTTCTTCAAAGAAGGGGGGCGCTCTAGTCAAGAGGATTGGTCAGGGAAGAGGGGGAGGAAAGAAAGGTCTACCATTCTCGGTTTCGGACTAGGAGGGGTAGAAAAAAGTTGATTGAAGAAATCAATGATGGCACCTTCTACTTGAGCGGGTTTGTGGATCAGATATTCAGTTGGGCCCTTTGGATTCACTTGGGAGGTCTAAGAGGTCTATCTTCCTCAATGAGGTTGAGGCCCTGGATAGACTGAAGCAGAGTGGCTCTCTGGGTGCAAAAATTCCTGGAAGGTGACTGCTCCATTACTTAAGGAGAGTTTTAGCAGTTGGAGTTTCGGTTGAAGCCTGAATCCCACCCTACCATGGATGAAGGGGGAGGAGTTCCACCAGGTGGGAACAAGGGAGAGTAAGTGGGGTTCCTCTAACCACGCCATTTCAAACTGAAAAGGTTTGGGCCCTCTGGTTGTAGGTTGGGTATCCAGCAAAATAGGGCAGTGGTTGGTAGTGGATTTAGGGTGTGCAGAGCCATGGGAACCAGGGAAAGTAGCATCCCACTCGATGCTGAACAAAAAACAATCAAGTTTAGATAGAGAAGGGGTCAAAGAGTGGTTCGACCAGGTTTATTGAGCACATTGAAGAGGAACATCAAAGAGGTCATTTATGGATATAAAGTTTGAGAAATCAAGCATCCATTGGGTTATTCTTGAACTAGTCTTGCATTCGTAGGACCAATGAGTGACATTGAAGTCACCACTCAAGCACGAACTAGGATGGGGGAATGATGCTACTATGTCTAGGTTCTTCCCATAATTGGCCTCTGACACTCTTCGAATTAGGGCCATGGACCCTGATGAACTTCCATGGGAGGCTATTAGAGGTCCTAATTAGGGCCACTGTCACAGAGAAGAGGGCTACATTAGAGGATTGTAGGGCGTGGATAGTTGGGTCCCAAATAACCCAAATCCCCCTTGAGGCCTCGGCCATAGCCATGGCTTCCCATTGGCAGGGTCTCTAACCCCACACTTGCTGAATGATGGGAAAAGAACGGAGGGGGAGTTTGGTTTGAGTAATAGCTAAGATAGAGGGAGAAAGTTTGCAGCTGAGGTCACGGATTGCATTGTGCTTCTTAGGGTGTCCTAGTCCCCTGATATTCCAGTAGAGGATCAACATGATTGGGGGTTGGGAGGGAGATGCCTCTAGGGGAGCGTCTCAGAAGGTGTCCTTCTAATAGGATAAGGGCAGAAGTGGAGCCAACTGAGGATGGCGAGGGATCAACCTGGTCGTAGTTGTCCCTGAATGGCAATTTTGAAAGCTCTCTTTTGCCTTTGTGGCTTACCGTGATTCTGGTTTGGGCCTTCGCCTTGTAGAAAGCATGGAAGGGTCCTTTAAGGTTATCATAGTGAAAGTCCATGATTTTGGGAACTTCGTGGATATTGCCTTGAGCTACATCCATGTCTTCCACAAATCTGGAGTCCATCGATTGTGTGTGTGTGTGTGTGGGGGAGGGGGGGGTTAAAAGGGCTAACTTCATAAGAGGCCCATGGGAGAGGTTACATTGATGGGTTGGCTTAAAGAGGGGGAGGGAAGACACTTTCAGAGGGAGGGGTTGTGGGCTTGGGGAGGCTAGGGCAAGTAGAGGATGGGGAAGGTCGAGGGGGCAGGGTGGAGGCATAGGAGATGCTCAGAGGTGAGAGGGTTGAGGTCAGGGGGTGAAGGGGAGGTAGAAGGATTGTAATGATCTGAGCGAGGTTTTGGTGGACGAGGTATTGCGGCTCGGGGTGCGGGGTTGTAGAAATTAGTGAAGGCCAAGGATAGGGGGTAGGTAGGGAAAGGGATAGGAGGTGGGGTGGGGAGGGGAGGATGCCGACAGGGAGGGGGCTAAGGAGAGAGTGGGGCCCCAAGTGAAGGGAGGCTCCAAATAGTGGGGGTAGGTAAAAGCCAGCCACTTGCAGGGTGAAAGGGATTGGGTTGAGAAGCTAAGGTAAGGGACCAAACAAAGAGGGCTGGAGAAGGTGGAATAAAGGTTGTGGAAGACCTGAAGATAGGGGGAATGAAGGGAGCAGAGGTTGAGGGGTTGAAGAAAGAGGGAGAGTGAAAGGGTTGAAGGTGTAATGGGGTGAGGGATGGGTGGAAGGTATGGAATGTTATGGGAAGTGGAGAAAGAAGGGGACGAGGAAGCAGGTGAAGGTGCAGGGATAAGTTGGGGAAAAACCTGGTAAGAAGCTGGGGAAAAAGGGAATGACGGGATTAGGTGAGGGTCGACCCCAGAAGGTGGGGGAAGAGGGGGTGGAGGATTGTTTGTCCCTTGGGGATCAAGGAGAAGTCCAGTTATGTCTTCGAATGGGGCCAGCAAGGAGGAGGGCAGTGGTGGTGCAGTCGTTGAAAGCTGATTCTAGAGAGGAAGGAATGAGATCCGAAGTGCGAACCATGGTGGCTGAGGAGAGGGGAGTTGTCACCTTCTGGGGTTCGCCTTCCATGAAAACAAAGTCTTCTGAGCTAGGGCTGGTGCTCCGGTGGGATGAAGATGGCTTCTAAGGCAGGATCTATGCGAGGGGGAGAGCTAACTCACCAGCAAGGAATGGGCTGCTAAAGGGGTGAGGAGAGACATCCTCAGATGGTTGAGAAGGGGAAGAAGAAAAAGGAGCGAAATCAAATGGGTAAAGGGAGGGAATAAAAAGAATAGGGGATGGGGAAAAAGGAAAGCCAGAGGAGGAAGTGAGGAAGAGAGAGGGCGGAGATGCTTAGGGTTAAGTGCCTCACGTTGGGGAGCTGAGGGTTGGACGATTGAGATTGGTGTAGCTGTCAAGAGGGAGGAGAGAGATCGGGAGGCAGCTTTGGGAGGTTCAACATGCAAGAGGGGTGAAGAGGGAACTGACATGGGGGAGAGCGGCAGTTCACCTAACAAGGAGGCTGCGTGTCGGCTGAGGGGGGTAGCTAGGGGTATGTGGCGACAATCGCCGGGGTGAGACACATGGGTTGGAGAGAGAGAGGATGAGAGAGAGAGTGGGGTGGACGGGAGATGGAGAGCGATGCCGGTATAACATGCAAGTGGATGTAGAGGAGGGAGAAAGGGAGAGGAGAGGGGAGGAAGCAGTGTCGGTATGGTAGATAGGGGATACGTGTTGGGTTCTTGAGTGGGGTGGGTTGGGCTGATGTTCTGGGGACCTGCGAAGGGATCACATCTGTATGGGGTTGAGGGAAATTTTGAGGCAAGGGATTAGCAGGACCGTGGGCCCTCTGATTTGACCTTTTATGCCTATGATCTGAGCAATTGTTGCGGCATCGCCCAACCGTAGTCCAGGGATAATGGTCCATCGTGGGGGTTGCACATGGCGGATGGAGGGCAGAGAGGCAACATCCTAGGGGTTGAGGATGCAGAAGAAGTGGCCCTTAATCTCAAGCCAAATTTTGGGTGGGATGATAGTGCCCATGGGAAGAAACTCGGAGGATTTCCAATGGACTGTGATGAATGAGCCGCAGACATTTTCTATAAGCCTAAAGGTGTCGGGATTCTAGGGGTGAAGAGGGATATGGGATGCATGAAGCCAAACCTTTTGCTTCTTGAAAGCACCTAGGTTCTGTGGCCAGTGTTGAAGAGAGAGTAGCTTTCCTAAACCGAGAGGGGGGTGGACACTGCAATGCCTGTAGGACACGACTTTTGGAGTTGAAGTAGAAAAGAATGGTCCCATCTGAGAGGTTAATGCAACCAAGTTCAGGTTCCTTCCAATCTCGTTAGGTCCATCTTTCAATACTTCTAGTATCATCCCGATAGGGATGGAAGACAGCAATGAGGGTCGAGAGTAGTTTACTTTTTTGGTTGGTGGTTCAATTGCGCTTAATAGAGATAAGGTTGAGACCCAGGGATGGTGGAGAGGGGAGGGCAGGGAAGGAGCTATAGGATGAGAATAAGGGATAGGGGGAACGGAGGTGGATGCGAGACTGCCTTATGTAAGGGTTGCTATACATCATGCTTGGCCAGAGCATTTGATGCTTACCTCGATGAAAAAATGAATATGATGTAAGTCGTATTCATCATGTTATGAATGATTGAATTCCGTGTTCGATATGAAGTACATCAGTGTTTGTACAGAAAAGTGCTTGGAGCAACATGCCTTGTGTGATGTTAAACCATTCTGCATACTCATTTGGAGTGTGTTTTGCATGCAATCTCAAGATATAAGCTCCCTTGGTGACAATTGTTAGAGCTTTATGGAAAATGTCTTGTGTGAGAACAATTGGAATCCTATTATAATGGTATACATGTACACGACCTTGATGTTGCTTAAGTTATGGATGTTAGCTCAACTAATCAGGAATTGGAGTTGGTATGCCATTTGAAGCTTAGGGTTGGGTTTGGATTCAGCCAGCCCTAGCCCGGGCCTGATTACTTAATTGGTTAGGCTTGACTTGCTTGTGGTCGAGCCAGACGCGACCCTAATAGCTTAATCGAGTTGGGTTGGCCCTGCTTGAGCCTCATATAATGTTTGATTTCTTTTGTTGCTTTTTTCCCCTTATTCCCTATGTTTGTTATTTGGGCTAGGGCCTGCTGGCACGAACCTGCTAAGTTGAGTATTATGCCTATTTTTATTTGCTCTTTTAGCTATTCCTATATTCCTAGAGAGAGTGCAAGTGGAAGAAAAAGAGATTGTGAATGTGTAGAGAAAGAAAGAAGGAAATTTATGATTTTAGAGACAAAAGGAAGGGGTCATCTTTATCTAGGCTCTAGAGTCTAGAGAGAGAGAGAGATCCTTGACTAAGCTCTTGAGAGAGAGTAAGGTAAATTGTTTTCAATAACCTAATAAACTGATGAAATGCCGGACACCATAGGCTTCTCCTTTGCTGGGTCCCCCTCTGGTATAGCGGATCAACTCCAGGCCATGGCCTGTAAGGTAAGTATCAGAGGTTTCCATGAACTCATTAACCTCCTCTTGGACCTCGTCTGAAAGCCACTCTCTTACGTTAGATGCCCAAAATCTACCCCCATACCTTTCCCTAACTAAGCACTCTCCTAAGCATCTGGCTTCTCTTTCTAATGTTTGCCAATGAAGTGCCTCACTTGGAAAATTAGGGGTCTTGGAGACCCTTGCAAAAAGTGGGCTATCCTCTCCTTTTCATGCTAGTTCTCCCTGGAGGTGCTGGCCATTCTTGAAACCAAATCCCCCTGCCATGATCTCCCCTTGTTCGTAGTGTTTGGGGTAGACGTCCTTGCCAATGGAAGCACTGGAAGTCCATGGTGCCTCCTGTGGTTTTTGGGCCATGTGGGACCTCTCCCTTCAGTCTCTTTCCCATGGCTCGATTGGTGCCTTCTTGGTCTCCCTCTTCCTCTCTCGGTCCTAGGATAGTTTTAAGTGGAAGTTTACTACAGTCTATGGTCCTAATGGAGCCTCTTGTAGGGGATTCTTTTGGAGCCAACTCACTAAGATTGTCCTGTCGCCCCCAGATCTCTTGGTGATAGCAGGAGAAATTCAACAAGAAACATCATGAAACCAACCAAAGCCCTAGGATTTTTCCCTCTATGATGGAATTCACAGATTTCACCACCCATAGTTGTTTGAGACGGGAGCGGTATCGGGAGTGGGATCGGTTCTGGAATCGCCAAACCGCCCTATTGCGGAAGTTCCTTGGGTTTGGGATATCCATACAATGAACAAGAGAGTGAACGAGATCCTTATGTTTATGGGAGTGAGATCCCATATCGATAGGTGCAAGGTTTTGACTTACAAGAAACTAAGCTCCACTGCATATTAACTGAGGTTGCCAAGTAATGCTAGTACGGGATCCCTTGGTTAAGGGATCGATGCTTCTGTTTGTCTTATAACAGGTTCCTCTTGTTCGAATATCGAGATTCTTCAAGGATAGGAATCATGGTCCTCAATTGATTGGCCCCAAGGTCTTCTATTGGGCACTTTTCTATATGGTCTATTGTCCACACTCCAAAGTCCAATATGTATGACATCCTCTAGTTAAATAAATCCATAGTACCCTATTTCTATACATCACATGCATACATGGTACTTGATAAATATTGAATACTTTTAGGCACTTTATATAGTCTGTGGTCCATAGGCCAAAATCTAATATGTATGACATCCTATGTTTAAATAAGATCATTGAATCATATTTTTACTAGTAGTTTGTAATCCACCCTCCAAAGTCCAATATATAGGCTATCCTCCAATTAAATAAATTTATAGTGCCCCATTTCTATACATCACATGCTTACATGCTACTTGATAAATGCTAAATACTACTGAACACTTTATTGTCTTTATATGTCTATGGTCCACGCTCCAAAATCCAATATGTACATATGAGTGTATGACAACCTCTAATTAAATAAATCCGTAGTGCCTTATTTCTAGGCATACATGCTACTTGATGCATACATGCCACTTGATGAAATATAGGAGGAAATTAGGAAATCTTAGATATTTGAAATCCAAGAAAATCTATGGATTTTCAATATCAAGGATTTTTGTCATGAATTCATCAAATCTCTTGTTTGGATAAACCATACAAAATTCATGGATTCCTTGCAATCACTTCCATGTCCATTGTTTGGTAACAATACTTGATACAATTTCTCTCTCTAAAATTTTCTCTCTAAAACTCAAAATTTGGGACAGTGTGTCTATAAAAATTTTGAGATAGTTTCTCTCTCTAAAATTTGATATAGTTTCTCTCTCTAAAATTTAACATACTTTTTATCCAAAATATAAAATTTGAAATTGTCAATCTAAAATTTTTGAGATAATTTCTCTCTCTAAAATTTTTAGGTGCTTTACTCTCTAAATATAGTTTCTTTTTAAAATTTTAAGATACTCTCTCTCTAAAACGTAAAACTTGAGATAGTTCCCTTCTTCAATAATTTTGAGATAGTTTCTCTCTCTAAACATTTTTAAGTAGTTTCACTCTCTAAAATCTAATATAGTTGTTCTCTCAAATTTTAAGATACTTTGTCTTTCTAAAAGCTAAAATTTGAGATAGCTTCTCTCTAAAATTTTTGCGATAGTTTACTTTTCAAAATTTTTTTATGTACTTTCTCTCTCTAAAATTTGATATAGTTACTCTCTTAAATTGTAAGATGCTTTCTCTCTCTAAAACTTCAAGTTTGAGATAGTTTCTTTCTCTAAAATTTGATATACTTTCTCTCTATTGAGATACTTTCTCTCTCTAAAACATAAAATTTGAGATAGTTTTTTTCTAAAACTTTTTGAGATTGTTTCTCTCTCTAAAAATTTCATGTATTTTCTCTATCTAAAATTTGATATTGTTTGTCTCTTCAAAATTTTAAGATACTTTCTCTCTCTAAAATATAAATTTTGTGATAGTTTCTCTCTCTAAAATATAAATTTTGTGATAGTTTCTCTCTCCAATAATTTTGAGATAGTTTCTATCTCTAAAATTTTTAAGCAGTTTCTCTCTCTAAAATTTGATATAATTTTTATATTTACAATTTTAATATATTTTCTCTCTCTAAAATTCCAAATTCAAGATAGTTTATCTTTAAAGCTCAAAATTTGAGATAGTTTCTCTCTTATCTCTCTAAATTTTTTTTTGGTAGTTTCTCTTTCTAGAATTTATAATAATTTCTCTCTAAAAGTTTAAGAATACTTTCTCTCTACATTTTAAAGAATACTTTCTCTCTCTACATTTTTAAGAATACTTTCTCTCTCTAAAACTTAAGATTTGATATAGCTTCTCTCTCTAAAAATTTGCATGTACTTTCTCTCTCTAAAATATGATAGTTTCTCTCTAAAACTTAAATTTGAGATAGTTTCTCTCTAAATTTTTTTGATGCTCTCTCTCTCTAAAAGTTAAAATTTGAGATAGTTTCTCTAACATTTTGAGATAGTTCATCTCTCTAAAAGTTTGTACTTTCTCTCTCTAAAATTTTAACATATTTTATCTCTCTAAAAATTATAATTTGAGATAGTTTCTCTCTCTAAAATTTTGAAAAAGTTCATCTCTCTACAAAATTTGGTACTTTCTCTCTCTAAAATTTTAACATACTCTGTCTCTAAAATTTTAACATACTTTCTCTCTCTAAAAGTTAAAATTTGAGATAACTTTTATCTCTAAAATTTTTAGATAGTTCATCTCTTTAAAAAAATTGATACTTTCTTTCTCTAAAATTTTAACTTACTTTCTCTCTCTAAAATTTTAATATACTTTCACTCTCTAAAAGTTAAAATTTGAGATAGTTACTCTCTTTAAAAAATTTAGGTACTTTCTCTCTCTAAAATGTTTATACCTACCAAATGCTCCCTATGTTTCGGGTCGAGGGAGCTAATGAGTGAAATCCATGGGCCTTGGAAATGCAAAATTTTTATCGGTTTTGGTGTGAAAATGAAATCATGGAAAAGTAGGTCTTATTTCCATGATTTTGATTTTTCTGATTTTAAGAATCCTAGTCATTAAGCAATCCAAACGGTGGTTTTGGCAAAATCCAAAATATTAGGAATCCATGCCTTAAAATCCATGTACCCAAACAGGCCCATAGGAACTTTATCATATAGTCTGTGGTCCATAGTCCAAAATGTAATAACTATGACATCCTATGTTTAAATAAGTGCATCGATCTATATTTTTATGCAACACATGCCTCTATACTTGATAAATCTAAAGAGTATGCATTATTTTTCTACTCAGTCTATGGTCCTTAGTCCAAAATCTAATGTGTATGATATACTCTATTAAATTAAAGGGAAAATATCTTCATATCCCCTATTTTTAGGTTTCATTTATTCATAAACCCAAAGTTTCAAAAGATATCTTCTAACCCCTTAACCACTTTAAACCTATTTTTAACCTAAACAAATGTGAGAAAGACATGCTCTTTCTAAACTCAATCATTTCTCTCTTTTCACTTATATATCCCAAACTTTTCTCTCTCTCTTGCTGTGTCTCTCACTCTTTGTCTCCTCCCATGTTTCTCCAAACACTTCTCTATCCCTCCTCCTGATAACCTCTCACCTCCATGAAGCCCTTCTCTCTCTCTAGAAGTTTCTAAGGATGGCTTTTAAAGAAGGCACGTCTTTTTAGATTTATTTGGCCTAAAAAAACAGGTTTAAATTAGTTCAGGGGGTTAGAAGAAATAAAATCTACAATTTTTATGCCCTAAGATATCTTTTAAAACCTTGGGTCTATTGTGAAAGGAAACTTAAAAATTGGGGGTATGGAGATATTATCCCCAAATTAAATGTATATTACTAGAATTTGATACATCAGGTGCCTATATACTACTTGATAAATGCTAAAAGTATAAATCACTCTATTAGATAGTCCATAGTATACTTATGTATTGCATTCTTCTTATATATACTCCAAACCCCATTAGAGGTATAACTTTAATATCATAGTCCCTCGGACAACCAAGATATTCCTTAAATATAAATCCAAAAAATAATCTACAAGTACACAAATTGGATGTTTTTCTTTTATTTTAATCAACTACATACTTAGATCGCCAACGTACCCCGCCCCCCGTCCTGCCACCTTCCCTCTTCCCCGCTCAATTCCCCCTCCCTCTATATTAACCCTTGGACCCAAAACCAGAATCTGGTCGCTCCTCCCAACTCTCCCACGCTACAAACTTCACTCTCCCATGCTACAGGTATGTGTGCTTGTGTTCTTTCGTATTTATGTGACTCTTGTGTGTGCATAAGAGATAGAGAGTTGAGTGTGCATGTGTGCAGTAGAGAGAGAGAGAGTTGAATGTGCGCTTGGTGCTCTTTCCCTACGTATTTATGTCTCTTGTGTGTGCATAAGAGAGAGAGTTGAGTGTGCGCTTGTGCTCTTTCCTTGTGTATTTATGTGACTCTTGTGTGTGCATAAGCAGAGAGAGAGTTGTGTGCGTGTGCATAAGAGAGAGTTGAGTGTGCGCTTGTGCTCTTTCCCCATGTATTTATGTGACTCTTGTGTGTGCATGAGAGACAGAGAGTCGAGTGTGTGTGTGCATAAGCGAGAGAGAGAGAGTTGAGTGTGCGCTTGTGCTCTTTCCTTGTGTATTTCTGTGACTCTTGTGTGTGCATAATAGAGAGAGAGTTGAGTGTGCGCTTGTGCTCTTTCCTTGTGTATTTCTGTGACTCTTGTGTGTGCATAAGAGAGAGAGTTGAGTGTGTGTATGTGCAATAGAGAGAGAGAGGTGTGTGTATGTGCGTAGTAGAGAGAGAGAGAGAGAGAGAGAGAGAGAGAGAG
>NW_006498320.1:1127448-1147016 GCF_000471905.2 Amborella trichopoda
AGAGAGAGAGAGATTGGCATTTTCAATCAATTCACCATTAAAGGTCGCACAACCAACCAATTGTTTAGAGGTTGAGAGTTTTAGAGAAAATTGTGCACATGAAGGCCAAAAAAAAATCTAAGACCATAATTGGAATTGGAAGAGGAGACCTTTTCTATTTCTCCCACTGGAATGGATCAGAGCCACTAAGGATGTTTGGGATGAGGTGGTGCATTGTAGCGAGCTTTCGGAAGAATGTCAGTGTTTAGTTTTCCATTGATGGTAAAGTGAAGACATCTAAAGGAGGCTGAGGCGCTTAGGGTTGACTCCCCCTTCCCTGCTAGCACTTGAAGGGTCACTATGAGAGGTATAACTTCAGATCGGAATGAAGATGGAATGTGGGGTTTAGGTAGGGACAAGAGAAGGCGCATTTTGAGGGGCCTCTCATGGCATCAACACAAAACTGGAACTTTGGAGGGATGCTCTAGAATCTAAATATTTTAAAATTAGCAGGATTAAGATAAAATATATGGAATTCAGGTTCAGTAATAGGAGTAGAGACGAGGAAGTAGTATAGATTGACGGCCAAGAAATTTCAAAAAGAGCGTACTTTGGATATCTTGGGTCGATAATCTAAGAGAATAGGGGATTGGGGAAGATGTCGCACAT
Source organism: Amborella trichopoda (assembly GCF_000471905.2). Next base: position 1,128,097 of record NW_006498320.1, read on the forward strand.
AGAATTAGAGCTGGGTAGGCGAAGTGGAGATGTGCAAACATAATTTTATATTAGCGCCATACGCCATTGAAGTTGAAGGGCAAGTTCTATAAGACACTTGTGAGACCCTTTGCTCTATGTTGTAAAATGTTGGGTAGTAAAAAAAAATATCCCATAGAATGAGTGTAGCAGAGATGAGGATGTTGGGATAGATGAGTGACAATACAAGAAGGGATAAATTTAAAATGAATACATTCAGGAAAATTTAGGTGTACACCAATAGGCAATAAGATGAGAGAGAGTAGACTTAAGTGGGAATACAACACCTATTAGGAGGTGCTAGTCAGTTCAAGTCGAAAGCTCAAAAAGGGTAAGGGGTGGGCTCAAAAGGATATGGTTGGAAGTAGTGAGGAAAGATATGGGGACTTACAACCTCATTGAGGGTATGACCCTTAGTAGAGCATAATGGCGGACCGAGATTTGTGGAGCCGACCCCAATTAGTTGGGAAAAGGCTTTGACGATGATGATTTCTTAATTCCTTTAATTATGTAATTTAGATAGATAATACAGCTAGTGCTAGTGATAGGAGAGCAAATGGTTGCAATCATATAAAACATTATTGATACTTTAAAAAGAAAATAAGATTATCTTTAAAGTACTTTTACAACTTTAAAACAAGAGTTTCCTAATTTTTCAATGTGTTGTACCCTTCTAGTCCTAACTCTTTCCATTCTCTAGTTCGAAGATTCTACAGACCAATTAAAAGAAAAATACTCCAACAAATCATGCAAAACCAGTTCTAGCTGATAGATAACACATCTCATTGTGATCCAAGAGATCAAATCTTCAAACTTTGATACTTCGCAATTAATTTGTTTATAGCTAGAACAATAAGTAGGATACCCATTTCAATCCTATGATCATAGAGAGAGTACCAAGGTACCTTTCTTATTTATGGGTTTTGTTAGAGTACTTCTTCACATGGAGTATTTCCTTAATGTACTCATCATTTTTGGACACTCATTATTTAAAATGCAAAATGTTTTAGCAAGGTATTTTTCATTATTAGGAGGGATAGAACAAGTATTTTAATAAGAAACTAGTGGCATTCTATTAGCGGTTAAAGAGAAATTAATATTCCATATGGGTGATATTACACATCATGTCGATGATGTCATTCTCCATTATAGATAATAAATGTTTTAAAAATGACATCATATTACCATGCCCTTATAACATAATGAAATCACACTTCTAAGAAACCATGTTTGTGGTATTTGTATGACCAAAATTAGATATCACACTCTCTTCATCTCAATAAATAATAATAATAATTTGCACCCTATATATGGTCAAAATGAGTCCTTTCCAACAATGAATCTAGACCGTCCATTTAGTGAATTTCAAGATAAAAGAGTTTAAAATCAATTTTTTGTTTTTCGATGTTGCTAATCTAATGATAATAAAGTCATCTAAAAATTTTGGAATGAAAAAAGATCATTATCAGACTTTAGATCTAAACATCTCACCAAAATGGACGGCCTACAGTAATTGAGCTAAGAAAATAATTTCTAGGTTGTATTTTCAAATTTTTCTTTTTTGTAATTGATCAATGAAATGAAAAGAGTGCATATTTTAAAATTTGGGTCAAAAAATTGGTCTAACATGGTTTTTGAATGAAATGAATATTGTTTCATTATATTACTATACAACCATTGCATGAAATCACTCCCCTAAATGTTTTTCTATCTAACAAGAATTTCTACTTTACTCTTGCTTAATTACCTAAAATATCCATAGACAAAAAAGCTACTACATTGTGGATAAAGGTATCAAGAATCCAAAAATGTTGAGTACATTAACGAGATAATCCATGTTCATGAGTACCCTAACAAAACCCCTTATTTATTTAACATGCAAGGTATAATAGCTCCAACATTGACACTAACGAATTTTTTTTTCCTTTCGACACAAAAGATTTTATTGTTTTACAAATGAATAAATAAACTAATTGAGTCGTATATTTGATGTTATAAATAATTACTATCTCTAGTGATAGCCCATCATACATTGAGACAAGCGTCACAAAGACAAAGGGAAATCCCAAATGCTTCATGAAAACCCTATCATAGGAAAAGAACTTGTGACCTCAATGAACTCCATGAAGCTTGCAAAAACAACATATGATTTGTCCTAAATGTCTCACCTCTTCAAGTATGTCTTCCAATCCCTATGGCGCCCATGTCTCCCAACTATAGTTGTCAAATGCATGTGCATTCTCAAGAGCGGGAGCTGGCTCGGTTCTACAGAACTGTGGATTGCTAAAAGTTCCTTGTGGTTAAAGAAATAATCCATGTTTATGAGCACCCTAACAAAACCCCTTATTTATTTAAACATGCAAGGTATAATAGCTCCGACATTGACACGAATGACATTTTTTTTCCTTTTGACACAAAAGCTTTTATTGTTTTACATATGAATAAATAGAGTCATGTATTTGATGTTATAATAATTACCATCTCTAGTTATAGCCCAGTACATTGAGACAAGTGTCAAGAAGACACGAGGAAATCCCAAATGCTTCATGGAAACCCTATCATAGGCAAAGAACCTATGACCTCAATGGCCTCCATGAAGCTTGCAAAAACAACATATGATTTGTGTCCCAAATGTCTCATCTCTTCGAGTATGTCTTCCAATCCCCAAGGTGCCAATGTGTCCCAACCATAGTTGTCAAATGCCAATGGGTTCTCAAGAGCAAGAGCTGGCTCAGTTCTATAGAACCGTGGACTGCTGAAAGCTCCTTGTGGTTAGGATCGTTGTCTGTATGATCTTATAACAAGGGAGTATGATCCTTGTCACATGAAGGGTGATTCCATGAGGTAGCAATCACAATAGTAAGTTTTAAGGGATCGTGAATGATGCGTGGGTTCACAGTACCATTGGGCACAAATCTGAAAAGCGCATATGACTCAGTGCCAACTAGAGAAAACATCATATGCACTGCATCATACAGTTGAGAACCGCGGTTCAAACCTACTGGGAACAAGGATCACAATATAAAGATCTACGTTCCATCCAAGATCCTAGCTAGAATCATGGGATCGATGTTCTAAAGCGGCTCCATGACCTTGCCTACAAGGTTCCAGTAACTATAGTCCCAAATCACCCATCTATCTGATCATGTGCATTAGGAAAGCTCTAGGTATAGTCATAACTAATAGAAAACACCAGGGAAAGTTGTCCTACATGCTACCAATCAAAAGGTATTTCATACAGGGAAATATTGCTATTTCACTGAACAAACTACTCAACCCGATCCCCATAACCACCAACAAATATAACAGACATAGGTTTGAAGCAATTGCTTGATCCTCAAAATTCTTAGGACAAATGCCAACAAACCATGAACGTGCTGCTTCAACCCAATACTTAGAGGGGTTCAAACACAATCAATGGGTGAATGGGCCCAAAATCCATCCTCCAATGGATGTTCTTTGCGTAATAAGGAATGAATTGCATTGGAGGATGGAAAGCAACTACCTGTTTTTCAAGAAACATTATATTCTTTTCAGTAGACAATCCAAATATACTAGTTCAAACAGTGTTTCAAAAAGCGCTAGGCGGTCGGGGGGGTCCAGGCCACCCAACGCCTAGGTGGGCGCCCAGAGCCTGGGCAGCCAAGTAAAAACTTTTTTTGGGTTTTCTCTCACTAAAATAGCCTCTAATGGGTTTTAGGTTTCAAATGAACCTAAAACCCACAATTTTACCCTTTTAGTATTAAAAAAATGACCCAAAAATACCCTCAGGGAGCTGCAGTTCTACCCCTAGGTGGGGATGCAAGCCCTGGGCGGCCGCCTAGGCAAGTTCAAGCGGGCGGCCGCCTAGGCAAGTTCAAGCAGGCGCCCAGGGATATCCGCCTAGGCGGCTGCCTGCCCAGGCGCTGGGCGTTCCGCTTTTTGAAACAATGAGTTCAAATCATTTATTCATAGTGAGAAAATTGAATTTGAATGCAGCACCTTCTCTATACTTGACGTATGAATTAATAAATAGAGATGCTCTAAAAATCAAAATCAACTTTTGGGTTTGATAGGAAAAGGTTGAAAGTCTACCCTTTCAGCCCAAGTAACAAGAAAAATAGAATCAACAAATTGGTTTTTTTTGTCCATATGGGCCCAATGAGCTCAGCTTAAAATAATCTTTTTTTCTTGAAATATATGTTTTCTTGATAGCATTTCGGTTCCTTGGTATGGTATAGGTGAATTTAGCCTTATTAGATGGCTACATGACTCTAATATTGTGCCTAGAATCAATACATCTATGAGGAAGTTTAATGCTTTAATTCACGTTGATAATTTAATGGACCTCCCTATCAAAGGAAGAATTTTACATGTCAAATGGGTCAGCCATAGAACTTCCAAATTTTGAAAATAAAGTCCCTCCCCTCCCTTCCCACACGTCAATCTCTCTCTATCTCTATCTCATCCATTTATCTTTTCCACATATTTCTCTTTCTAACTTCATGTGGGCCCCACTAAAATAAAGAAGAAATCCACCTCAGGTGATTACCTCTTGTTTATTTTCTTAACAAATAAAAGATCCCCCCATCCTCAAGATTTGAACTTATCCTAAATAAGAAGTTTTGCTAATTTACTACTCTTGTCCCATGCGAAATGCGAATACCTTTAAAGTCCCTCGTAACAATAACTAAAGCTCAATAAAATAGCTTAATCATATCTAAGTTCTATAGTCCCAAATAAATAATAAGAAACCACTAAAACTAAAACCCCAATAAAAAAAATAAAACAAGTCTATCCCATCCCTAAAAGTCAATTTTTTTAAAATAACACATATTATAATAAAATATTTAATCAATCTAATTCTTGCATGCCTCGATGCAATTTGCATCATACTTCTCAGGTTGGAAAAAAACTCGTCTCCAGTTTCTTATGTTGCATCTTCATCCTCCCTTAGCTGATGGTGAAGCCTTACATTTCCACACAATTGTTCTTTGTATCGTATGCGGCTAAGCAATTAGGATGCACCTTCGACGGTCATCCATTCGGCATATATGATGGGCAAGGAATTACTGACTGAGAGTTCAAAATTGATTACCCTTGATCAAGAAGAAGAATTGTTTCCCACCAAAGAATTTTGATTCTTGATCGAATAAGTTTTCTCCCATAACCGGTCTAGAAAGAATTGCTCCGAAAATAAAAAAATACTACTTAACTCTATGATTTCAACATAAGTTGCAAGCTTTACTGATTCCCAAAACTCTTTCAGGAAGTGAGGTTCATGTTTGACCAAGGATGCCCTTAGCTACTGGCAAAACTGCTATTGCATAGCCCCAAACATTACTAAGCTTGTCTTCCTTGTCAAACCCCGCTTGAGGTCTCAAATTCAACATAAAATCATGGTCTTGCTTTATATAGTCAATAATGGCAAGAGTTGCTGATGCTAACAAGAAGCTAGCAAAAGTTGGCTGACTAAAAGATAAGCATAAGCTCATTAAATTTAAAACAAAAATAAGATCTCTTCCTCCATGAACTCGAGTTCAAGCACATGCAAGCATTATTAACAATAGGGAGGGAAAAATCATATAGTCTAAAATCATGACAAAGTACAAGAAGAAAGAATTCAAGATGCCATGGCCCATACCTTCTTTGAGAGCTTTGATCAAGAATATCTAAAAAGAAACATTAGCTTTGTAATTATGGAATCAAGCATCAAGTTTGCAATAAGGAGCTCAATAACTTTGCAATGGGGTGATAAAAGTACATTGGCAATGCAAGGGCCACTAATGAATCCATACCTCAAAACTTTAATATAGATTTTCTTAATACCTATTAGACTCTCTGTACCTCTGTTGCACCACTCTAACGTGTAAACACCAACAAGAGTAGAATAAGAAAGTCAAAAACCATGGGCCTCCATCTCCCTCAAAAGTTGTAACTCATTATCAAAGAAACCTGAGAAACTTTGTTAATGAACTTTGAAATGAACTAAGATAAGTCATATGTTTAACGCATAGTTTCTTTTAGCAGTAATTCATGAGTTGAGATCAAAATCTTCTACTCATAACAAAGCAATGATTTAGCCTTTCTTTGACCATTGAGGATATCATTATCAACTTTAAGGTGGACATAACTTACATCAAAGATATTGTTAAGAAACCAAGCTGAAAACAACTTTAGTTCCTTGGAGCGGATCACCCATGGCCTCCTAGAATTAAAAAAGATATTGACAGAAACAATATCCTTATTAGCATTGTCTTCAACATCAATTTCCTCTTTATGTTGTCGAATTGAGAGTAGAGCTACACCCTCCTCTCTAAAAGACTTGGTGGAATCTCCCCACTCAATGGCAACAAAGATGGTTCATGTCTAACCATTAACACTTTGCTTTGTTCAGAGACCACTGCCTATGCGTTCTCATCCAATCCCATATCCCCTTTGATTAGAGTTATGTGATGCTCTTCTTTGTTCATTACGAGTGATTTCACAAGCAAATTCAACATTGTTTTTAGTAGAGATGGTGTTAAAAGTTAAAATTTCCATTTGATTTACACAATGCTTATTTTCGTCATTATTAGATTAAAAATCCTTCATCCTTCCATCAATAAAACAGTTAGGCATATTCCCAATTATCCCTTCTTTTTCAATAGATTGATCTACAAATACATATTGCCCTTTTATCATTAGATTTAGAGATTTTGTGTCTATCAGTGTATCAACCTCTCTAGTAAGAAGTTTAGGATTTTCTTTGATTAATAAATCACATAGATTTGCTTGTTTAATTATGTGCTACTTAGGTTGCAGTCTTGTTGTAGGGATAACAACTCCCTAGGTTCGAGGTATAAATCTCATAGCCTGAGAGGATCCTGCTCGAGGCTTGGATCTGGATGTGATAAAATTCTTTCTCTACTCGTCTTGATACTAATTTTAGTCTACTTTCCTATGCCAATGACATCGGCTTTGGGGTTGTCGGTCACCCAACGTTCTCTACATTCATGCTTCTGTCGATGTCGTCATACATTAGACCCATAGGTGCGATCAAGCATAACATCAAGCCGTTCCCACGCAGAATCGAGCTCTAAGTTATGCCAATCTCCACAAGAACTTGCACAATATGGATCTAACATCGTAGATCTGATATTGTTCGATTTACATTGTTGTAATCTTTGTTTAAACAATAACTTTTCAACCATCTCCATCAAGTTGACAATTTTCTTATATATTTGGTCCTGCTCGGCACACCCACGGTTGCGATCTCCACAACTATCCATTGTAGTTGCTAACTCATTTTGAACTATGCTCTGATAATAAATTATGCAAAAGGAGTCCACAAAATTAAATCCGTCCTTCTTTTGATCTTAAAACCAATAAAATTTAGCAACTATGGAGAAAATAAGGTGGCCGTAAATCAAGCCATGAAGAAGCTATCTTTTTTTTATTTATAAAAAAACTCTCTACAAAAATATCCAAGTCTCTTCTAAGGGAAAAGTTCCACTGGAGAAAGTTCCACTTAAATACAAGCCAAAAAAAAAAAAAGTAAAAGAAAAAAAACCCAATCACTTTCTCACTATCTCCCGGGTCAATCTCTCTCTCACTTGATCATATTACTATACATTTATCTTTTCCATATATTTTCTTTCTAACTTCATGTGGGCCCCAACAAAAATAATGAGGAGATCCACCTGACGTGATTACCTCCTCTTCCTTTATTTAACAAATAAAAACATCTCCCATCAATCAAGATTTGAACTTGTCATAAATAAGTAAGTTTTGCTAATTTACTATTCTTGTTCATGCTAAATGAAAATATCTTCTAAGTCCCTAATAACAATAACTAAAGCCAAATAAAATAACTTAATCCCATCTAAATCCTATAATCCCCAATAAAAAAATAAGAAACTACTAAAAATAAAACCCCAATAAAAAAATAAAAAAAATCTGCTCCATCCCTAGAAATCAATTCTTTAAAAACAACAATTATTATAATAAAATATTTAATTAGTCTAATTCTTGCAAGCCTCGATGTGATTTGCATATATATATGTACAATACTGTTCACAACAATGCTCGAGGGTGGCAAGGAGAGGCGAGGCATGGCTCTTCGACCGCGATGCCAAGCACCTTCGAATGGGAACGGAGTCGATTTGAAATGGATACCAAGCCTAGGGTCTAAAGGAAGAGTCTAGAGTCCATGGGTATAACCGAAAGTCTTTTGATTTGATCGGCTTTAGGGTATTTTTTGGCTTAGGATAAGGTTTCAGAGGTTCTAAATAGGCTCAAACATCTATGAGAAGGGAAATTAGGGTTATTGGCTTTAGGATCTTTAAGGATTCAGAGTTCAGGGCGTAGAGTGGCAGGGCTTAACCTAATTCCCCAAAATTCAGGCTCCTATGCTGTAGGTGAGGGTCTATATTTATAGGCTATAATCTAGATAACAGTTCTTGCAAGTGGCGGCTCAATATGGGCCGTAGATCTCTTACGAAACACAGTATTACACGTGCATAAATAGGTGTTACGCAGAGATGGTGGACCCCACAATCTTTGCAGTTTTGTGCCACTTGCCTTGTTGTTATATCCATTGGGACGTTTTTAATGCATAAATGAGCGTTTTAGGGACATTTGGATAGTGGTAATGGGTTTAAATTAAGGGTTTCAAAAGTCATAAAGGTAGGTCAAACTAAGGTTTAGTGGGGGATTATGGTTGTAATTGGGTTTGACCTAGGATTAAAGGTGTGGCCCAGGTTTAGGCTAGTTTAGGTAAATTTTAGGTAGATTTAGGCCATTTAGGTAGGTTTAAGCTTGTTTTAGAAAGATCTAATCAGTGATTTAAAAATCACCGAGTCAGAACGGACTCAGGCAAGTCGACACGAGAATCAGTCACCCCGTGTTGTTTTAGAAAGATCTAATCAGTGATTTAAAAATCACCGAGTCAAAACGGACTCAGGCAAGTCGACACGAGAATCAGTCACCCCGTGTCGATTCTAGAAAAAAACGTGGTATTGCCTGGTTTTAGAGAAAAACAGTGAACCTCCCGAGTCACTGCTCAAGACTCGATGAACAGTATAAAGCATCAAAAGTCATCACGTTTTGGATTGTTTGGATCAATTATTGGAACAAAATCGAATCTTGTAGTTTTAGATATCACTTTACAGCTTTATTGATCTCTATAATCGAATTCAAAGGTCGAATTAGATAAAAAATTCATGGTTTTGTGAAGAACACCATTGTTTTTAGGTTTTCTGCCATTTCATAGATGGCAGACGAAATAGGGCACTATTTTTTATCAAATTAGAGGGTACTTGTGATAGTGTTATTGAGTAGAAATTGTATACCATTTTTGCTTATTTGGATCGATTACGAGTCAAGTTTGAATATGAAGTCACGGTTTCAAAAAAATAGTTAAGAGCTTCTTTTTTTCCGCCATTTATTTGATTCTAATCAATTTCTAGCAAATATTTTCTTCACATATAATGTTATTGACCATAAATTGTAGCCTATTTTCTCTTTTCTGGTCGATTTGTGGTGGATTTTTTTATTTTGAGTCACGGTTTTCTCAAGAATAGTTTGGGTTTTTTTTTTTTCACTAAACTATAGATTTTAAAAGAATTAAAGCACAATTATGAATTATTTCAGAGGGATTTTTAAGGTAATTTTGTTTTTCATATGATTTTGGGTGTAATTTGCAGGATTAACCAATTTTTATTGCTCAATTTTTGAAGAAATGGAGTTGTGGCTGTGTTTTTAGAAAAAAGAGTTAAAAAATCTGTCAAACTGAAATTTTTAGCCGAATTAGGGCATCATTTTGAATGATTTCAGAGGGGTTTTGAGGATAAAAATGTTATTCAAACGATTATTGGTGCTATTTGTATGATTAACCAAATTTTGGGGATCCAGTTTTAGAAAAATCGTGATTGTTGGTGTTTTCAATATTTTTTTAAAAATATTGAAAAAAATATTTTCTGAACTTAGATTTGAAATAAGAACTTTAAAAGAAGAAATACAGACACTCAACTATAGAGTTTCTGTTCTTGAAAAATCAGGACTAGAAGAGCAACAAGAAACACAAGAAAATTTGCTAAATGAGTTTGTTGAAAATATACCACCACAAGAAGAAAATGTCAATATCTTAGAAAATATTGATCTCAAACAATTAAATTATATTAATATGATAAACAAGGTAATTACCCTGAAATGGCATACCAGAGTAAGAATTGCAGTTTCCAAAGAATACAGTTTTATATTGCTCTTATTGATTCAAGAGCTGATCTTAATTGTATTAATGAAGGGCTTGTACCATCAAGATTCTTTAATAAAACCACCAAAATATTAAATACTGCCAAGGGAAACAGACTTATGATCAATTATAAACTTTCTGAAGCAGCTATTTGCAATAATGGAGCTTGTTTCCTAATGCCATTTATAATGGTAAAAGGACTTGCCTAAGAAATAATTCTGGGAACACCTTTTTTAAGTCTTCTTTATCCTATAAAATCTCTAAACTCTTCTGGTATAGAGTCCGAAATTCAAGGACATAAAGTTAAATTTGAATTTATTGAAAAACCTAAATTAAAGGAAATTAATCAAGTTATGGTTTTAAAGAAAAACAAAGAATCTTTGATACAATACCTTAAAACAAGAAACAATAACTAAACAGATACAATGAACCCTTAAGCCAGGAGAAAATTATTCAATTAAAAAACAGACTTGAAAAGGAAGTCTATTATGATATTCCAAATGTTTTTTGGGAAAGAAAAAAACATATTGTTGAATTACCTTATGAACCTGATTTCAAAGAAAAATTTATTCCTACAAAATCTCGAGCTATTCAAATGAGTAATAGACTCTTAGAAATCCGTAAAAAAGAAATACATGACCTCCTTGATATTCATATTCTCCTTAATTAGAAATTCATATTCTCCTTGGAGTTGTCCAACATTTTATGTAGAAAAGGCTTCAGAAAAGGAAAGAGGAATGCCCAGACTTGTTAACAATTATAAGCATTTAAACAAAGCGTTAAGATGGATAAGGTACCCAATCCCTAATAAAAGGGATCTTCTTAATGGACTTTTCGATGACCAAATATTCTCCAAATTTGATATGAAATTGGGTTTGGCAAACACAGATCTCAGAAAAAGACAGATATAAAACTACGTTTACCGTACCATTTGATCATTATGAATGGAATGTAAATACCATTCGCGTTAAAAAATGCCCCTTCTGAATTCCAACACATAATGAATGATATTTTTACACCATATACTCAATTTATGATTGTCTACATTGATGATGTCTTGGTTTTCTCTAATTCTATAGATCAGCACTAGAAACATCTGACAATCTTTCTACAGGCAGTAAAAAGTGCAAGATTGGTTCTATGCGGGAAGAAAGTTCAATTATTTCAAACCAAAATTCGATTTTTAGGACATAATATACATAACCAATCAATTATTCCCATTGACAGGGCAATAAGTTTTGCTCAACATGTTCCTGATGAAATCAAGGATAAAACGCAACTTCAAAGATTTCTTGAAAGTCTTAATTATATTGCTGGTTTTTACAAAAACCTAGCTGAAGATTGTGCAATTCTTTATAACCGTCTCAAAAAGAATTTACCAGAATATGGAGAAGAACATACCCAAGCAATTCAAAAAATCAAATTAAAAGCTAAAGAATTACCATGTCTAGCAATCCTCCACCTTGAGGCTTTCAAAATAATAGAAACTAATGCTTCTGATATAAGATTTGGAGGAATTCTAAAACAAAGAATGCCAAACTCAAGAAAGGAACATCTAGTTAGATTTATGTCTAAAAAATGAAATAATGTCGAACAAAATTATTCCACAATAAAAAAAGAAATTCTCTCTATTGTTTGCTGCGTCTTAAAATTTGAAGATGATATTCTTAATAAAAAATTTCTAATAAGAACAGACTGTAAGGCAGCAAAAGATGTGATATAAAAAGATGTTAAAATACTTGTCTCAAAACAGATATTTGCCAGATGGCAAGCTATCTTAGCAACATTCGACTTCAATATTGAACATATCTCAGGTAATACAAATTCTTTACCAGATTTCTTAACACATGAGTTTTTGCAGGGAATCCAGGGGATAAACCCAAATGAAACCCAGCGGTGAAACCTCAAGACAGGCAAATTACAAAGACAACAACCCAAATACAAGTGAAGACTTAATTCAGTCCTGTGAATACAGGGAAAATCTTATCTTCTCATCTTACCAATAGGCAATATTCATATAGATCTTAATCCAGATGAGATTGCAAAAATTTACCTTATAAATCACATGCATCCTAAAGATGAATTTAAATCCCAGATGTTCTATGAAACGATCCTTAAAGAAACAGGATCTATAGAGGTTGTTCAAAGATATAGGGACATTATGGCCTACTAAAAAATTCGAATAAAAAAAAATATTAGCCTGTAAAGATTAGGGATTTCATCCTCTTAAGCTAAGATATTTTAGAAATAGTTGCTCTAAAATCAAGAGCTATAACTATTATGATTACATCAAAGCCTTGGAAAAGGTCATGATATTCCAGAATAAACAAAATACTCACAGTTGGTCTATCTGTTTTAGGCTTAATGAAGCCGTAAACGAACTACCTACAATGGTTTAAAAAATGGATGTTATATTGGGGACCTGACCTAGACAAATACAATGTTCACTGTCAAAATTCGAAGCAGCTAACAGAAACTGGTCTAAAATGGAGACCCTAGTCCGATTTACCATCTTATATGAGATCCTTTGGATCATCAGATGGTCTTATACTATTACTAAGGATGAAGAAAATTGGGATTATATCACTCATCTAGAAAGAGTCATACATAAAATGGTGGGACAACTTTGATACTAAAGACTTAGTTCTCGAAACCATTAAGATCATAAAAATCAAAGTCAATACATCTGGACTTGGTCAGCCAACAGGAACAACCTCATATTTAAAGGCTGTTACAAACTAAAAATCCAAATTTATCCAAAGAAGAACTCAAAGAAAAATTATTATCAATATTTGACGAAGACTCAATGTCAGTCAGCGAAGAAGAAGGAAATTTAAATGGTGACGACAGTATGGGGATCCTACCTCCAATCCTTCAAAAATAAAAGCAGACTATTGGGCCGGCCCTACTCCACTATATCCAGGACACGAGGCCCATCAAATCTACTTTTTCTCTGCCGACACCTTTAAGTTAAATCAGAAGACAGGTGTCTCTACTATGATGCTACCGACACCTTTAAGGCAAATCTCCACTATGACATTGCCAACACCTTTACTTTAGTAAAGATGCTACGTGGAAAAGAGGCTGTTGACAGTTCTATGCTACTTTAGAGGCTAGTCAGCGAAGGAGGAAATTTAACTGGTGACGACAGTATGGGGATCCTACCCCCAATCCATCAAAAATAAAAGCAGACTATTGGGCCGGCCCGACTCCACTATATCCAGGACACAAGGCCCATCAAATCTTCTTTATCTCTGCCGACACCTTTACGTCAAATCAGAAGATAGGTGTCTCTATGATGCTACCGACACCTTTAAGTCAAATCAAAAGACAGGTGTCTCCACTATGAAGCTGCCGACACCTTTACTTCAATAAAGATGCTACGTGGAAAAAGAAAAGAGGTTGTTGACAGCTCTATGCTACTTTAGAGGCTAAATCTAAAATATTTGAAGTCCGAAACTAAACTATAAGAAGGGGACTAAGGGGACTCCTCCTTGTAGGATGGTATCCTAAGTATGAGTTTTGAGTGATGTATTTAGATTTCCTCACTCCTTTTCTTTCTATCGTTTGAGTACGTCTGTGGTCTGTAAAAGAACAGTGTGCAGAGCTTTCTGAGTTACAGTTGCTTGGATTTACTTCGTTTACATCATAAGTCTTGAACCTTTTGAAGATTATAAGTGTGAATTTATTTATATGATTTTATGATTAGAAGTTTTTCTTGTTTTATATGATTTTTCACTTGACGTAATATTAGAGAATTCCCGCTTGACGTAATATTAGAATTCCCTGCTTGACGTAATATTAGAATTTCCGCTTGACATACTCAATAGTTGGTATCAGAGCCATGATCCTATGTCTTTTACTCCAAGTTCTGCTAAAACCCTATTTTGTTAAAGTTTTAAGCAGTCCTTATAGTCGTAATAGCTGATAAGCCATAACAAGTCACCAAAAGTCGTGGTTAAACCCTAGATTCGGTCATAAATCCATTGACTCGGTTGACTCGAGTGAGTAATCGCATTATTGACTCAATTGACTCACAAGGATCTTATATTCTTTACTCAATTGCCGGTTTTTGCAGAACTAGTTCGCATAGATCTGGTACTGAGGCTAGTTCTTCAAGAAGGATGGTTAAAAACTCTAAAGAAATTATTATTGCCAATATTGAAAGAGATTTAAATAACTAGAATATTTCAAAAATCTTTAGTTCTGAAATATATAGTAAAGGCACTTTTGAATTTAAAAGGGATTATGCTATTAGAACTGAAGAAAAAAACTGTATCAGTATTAAGTACTGAAACCACAATAAATTTATTAACCAAAGATTGGATTTTGAGGATTTCAAACGAACAAAATACAATTATCTTCATATTGGCTTGGTTCAAATAGGAATTAAGCCCTTAACCAGAACAGGGTTGCAAACTGCTATCCTTCTTTGTCTCCGAGATGGTAGACATACAAAATTTATGGATTCTTTATTAGGAGTAGTAGAATCCAACCTCAGTTTATTTCAACTGTTTTCTAGGATTTTTTGTTTCCCTGACTGATCCTCATATTATGAAAGTCCTAACTTTAAATTTATTAACAAATGGGTTCGACATGGATGTTGGGTCACAAAATATAGCCGTCACATATAGAGCATGCTATAAAGCTACTATTTGCCCCAATGTTAAGAAAATAGATACTAAGGGCCAAACTATTCTTTTCCAAACAAATGTGGAAAAATCTAATCTAATTACCCCCAGAACTATTGGTTGGGATCATGTTAACTTATTTGAAAAATGGACTTTACCTTGTGTTGTTCCTCCTAAACCAATCCAAAATCAAAATATCAGTAAAATAGCTCAATATGCTGAAGGAAAGGTAGAAATACAATTTTCACCTTGTATTAATTATGAATTTCTAAGAAAGATTTTCATTCTGAAGAAAATAAAGAGGTAAGAGAATTCTTAATCACAGCAAATCACTGATAAAATTCTTAGATGATGAATACATTAAGATTATGATAAAAAACAATATCAATATAAGATTTTTTACTTGGCTAAAATATTACATGGACTCTAAAAACAAGAAATTTCCTGATAACTTATACACTCCTAAATCCAGGAACCATGCTACTGTAGCAGTACTTACAAAAATTTATAAGACACCAAATGGAGAAACTGAAGGAATCCACCCTCCTGAAGCACCTTTCGAAATCAATAAAGCTAGTGTCGTTCCTTATCAACAAACTTATGCTCCTAAAGAAGAAGGAATGGTACAAAAACCTGTCGACCTTGAGAGCCTCAATCACGTAATTGAGCAAAATAATTATACAAACTTATTCCTTCAAAGTTTAGGACAACAAGCTACAAGGATAGAGAAAAATCTGGAGGATAAACCTTCTACCTCTAACCAGGTTCCTCCTTCTACAGAAAAAGAGAAATTAAACCGGTCCTATTTAAACCTACTATTCCTATCTCTAATAAAACTTTCAAGTTAGGACCAACCCTTAGAGAAGAAAATGAATTTTATGAAGAATTAGTTAATAGACTTGCTACCCTAAAACTCAGTGAAAAATGGAAAGAAAAGGAAAATACTGCTAACATGTTAGAAGATGTTAGTAATGATGAAATTCTCAAACTTGACGAAATAATGTTTAAAGAAGCATCCCATAATCCTGACCAGCTTAATAGAATAAGTTACGGAACCAAAACTAGGCCTACTGCTACTTCAAAGATGTAATATCCTCGTCCTTCTCCTTTCCATCTTCAATATGAGGAAGATATATTTTCTAATGCAGTTTAATATGATGGGAGATCCATCGTTGAGTGGAATATTGATGCTCTATCAGAATACCAAAACATAAATTTAATAAAGCATATGGTAATGTATGCAGAAGCATCTTCAAATCATGGTAATAGAGACCCTGATATTGCAAGATCCATAATCAATAGATTCACAAGACAGTTAAAAGGTGGTGGGACTTTTACTTACGAGAAGATGAGAAAAATACCATTCTCAATGCTAAAAAGCAGACTCTTAGTATTGTCTGTAATCAAAGAGTTAAACAAGAAATACATTCACAACGAGATGATTGTGTTAATACTTTGATTTATACTATCGCTCTACATTTCATAGGAGATACCTCTGTCTGGAATGAAAGAACTAGAGAGCTTTTAGAAAAACCTTAAGTGCCCTGATCTCTCGCATTATCGGTGGTATAAAGATGTTTTCAATACCCAATTACTTACTAGAAATGATGCTAGGGATGTACATTGGAAATCCGAATTCTTAAATGGACTACCTACTTTGTTTAGAGAAAAAGTTAAAACAAAGCTTAAGAATGCTAATGGGGGAAAGAAATCCATTATGAAAGTTATTATACATTAGGCCAGCTCGACAACGAATTATGTGCCACAAGCTTAGAGATTTGTACTGATCTCAAGCTCAAGAGAGTTAGAAAAACAAAAAATTACAGGAAAGAGAGAAATGGGAAATTTCTGTGAACAATCTGGATATTATCCATTCCTTGAGAAAACTCACTCTAAAAAAGGACTTATGGTGGCTTATCTTGTAAGCTTAATAAAATCATGGAAGCTTAATAATATATGGAATGTCTCACACAATTAGGTTGTAGGGCTTCTATTGGGCTTGTACTATGAACCTGAAGTTGGACTGCAGGTGGCCATTAGATGGGCCATAAAGTACTTTAATGGGTGTTATTGTTGCTTGAAATGGGATCTTAGATGGGTTTCAAATTGGCCCATGGAACTGATATAAACTGCAGGAGTACAATGCTGGAAATAGAGGGATATGGCCTACCGTTTTGGGATTGGGGATTATGTTTGCAGGATGAGGGTTATTATCTTGGAAATGATGTTTATGGTATTGAGATCTGGGACTACAGTCCCAGAGATAATGACAATGGTTCTGAGATCAGGGGCCATGATTGTGGTAAATAAGTACAATGGTGATGGTATCAGGGACTTGTGGTTGAAGGAAGTAGGGTCTGTGGTTCTGGAAACAGGGACTGCTGTCACAAAAATAATGATTATTATTCTTGAATAGGGCCTTCAGTTTTTGGAATAGGAGCTATGGTGTTAGAATGGGGCCCATGGGTGCCAGAATAGAACCTATTGTTTATAGTTAAGAAACCTAAAAACTTTAGGATTTTGCATGAATAAAGAATGAAAGGGAACCAATTTCTTAGGTAGCCTCACTTAAACAGTTTCTCTTAATGGTCATAAAGATTAGATTGAGGATTACCTCTCTTCAAAAGTTTTCGTCATTTTAATGACATCACAACATGAATCTTATAATTGGTAGGGGTGACTCTTATTTATTTTCTGGTCTAATTGTGCAAACACAGCACTTTGAGCCTCAGATATGTCATGGATATTTTCTTGCCTAGCTTAGTTCTATTCTACTCTGATATCCTTTTTGTTCCTTTCTAGTGCTTGTGGCTTTAAAATGAACACTATATCTTGTACAGAGTGAAGAGTGGAAAATGCACTTGCGTACTGCCTCTACAGTTGCAGAAGCACAAATAGTTGTTAAGGATTTGCAGTTCAAAGGCTATTGATTGGTTTCATGCATGCCAGGGAGCTTTTTGCATTTGGTAATACTCTCTCTTCTCTCTGTTTTCCCCTCTCAAATTGACTCTGTAGCCTGCCAACCATGCCCAACAGCCACTGACTTTCACCCACATTTTGAGCTTGAATGCCGGACACCCAGATGGTCTTCTATTGGGATCTTGTGCTGATATATATTTATTTGCAGCATATAGGCCCTATATTATGTTGATAATCATGAGAGGCTTTGAATCTGCTACTTTCTTTGTGAGCCGTGGCTACATTTTTCCATATATATCTTTGCAGCTCACACGCACACGGCTATGTGCTATAGTTGTTCACTCACATTCACATTTGAATATATATCTGGACAAATATGTATGATGTACCAAAAGAGTGCAATAAGAAGTAAATTTTTGGGGCTTCTGGAAGACTTCGTTCTTATCTTGTTATTCTGTTTCCTCTTTGGTTGCATTTGGTGCAGACATCACGAGAAATGGGAATGGAGCGAATGGGACTTAAAACCCTGAGCCTGGTAAGTTCCGTAGACCGAATGATGCTAATGTTGTGGAGGCTAAACCTTTGGACGGTTTGCATAACTTGGCAACCTTCAAGATTTCTGAAGTTCAAAACTTGCTTCAAAATGCAAATAACATTGGACCTGGTCGGTAGCTTTTGGAAAGCGGTAAAATGTGCTTCAAAGTTCTCTCTATTGCCAGTTGATGATTGTTTGTGTAATGAAGTTCTGCCATCTGGTTCCATGTGCCAAACGATTTCGAAAACATGCACAAGTCCTAATGATAATTCATCCAATTGTGTCTGTTCCAAGAGGTTGGCCACCTTGGGAGTTAAAGTCAAGTTTGTAATGCGAATTTTTTATACAGCACACTTTGTTTACAGACTTGCTATTGTTCTAATGTGAGAATCTTCTAAAGGGAATATTTGTTAGGTTTGCACTTTGGTGATGGCTTGATGCTTTAATTGAATATTTTCCTATGTTAGGTATACTATAATTCAGCAAAATTTAGTGTACTTGTAATCCATTGTGACTATCAACTGTCCAGTTTAAATGTGTGTGTGTGAGAGAGAGAGAGAGAGAGAGAGAGAGAGAGAGAGAGAGAGAGAGAGAGAGAGACGTA
>NW_006498320.1:1147541-1160474 GCF_000471905.2 Amborella trichopoda
GAGAGAGAGAGAGATAGAGAGAGAGAGGATTCCCCCTTCATTGGATGGTGTGGACCCTGATTGACAACAGTTTTCCATACTCCATTGGATTGTAGTATAATTTCCCTGATATGAAAATGTAGGTGATCAACCCATAACCTAAATATGAGATTGTTTCACTTGGGGCATCCACTTTAATACATGCATAATGGGCTTGGTATAGGAGATCCTTCTGATGCTGTGAGTATGAGTTGCAAAGCAGAGCCCAAAGATAGTGCGAATGGGCAAAAGAAGCACCCCATATTGGAAAATAATGGTTTTCTGAAGAGTTGCTGTACTGCTGTAAGTGCCAATGATGTCAATGTAGGTATGTTCCTATTACAATTTCAGGGCTTACAAATTGATTAAGGGAGCCATTCTTTTATTGCAATTTCCAAATTAACCCAATGTCTTGTAGAACATTTACCTAGGATTTCTCAGAAATGCATGCGCAATAAAGTTGTGGAACTTGGTGCAGGGGAAAAGAAGCACCCCAAATTGGAAAATAATGGTTTCTGAAGAGTTGCTGTACTGCTGTAAGTGCCAATGATGTCAATGTAGGTATGTTCATTACAATTTCAGGGCTTACAAATTGATTAAGGGAGCCATTCTTTTATTGCAATTTCCAAATTAATAGTGCCCAATGTGTTGTAGAACATTTACCTAGGATTTCTCAGAAATGCATGAGCAATAAAGTTGTGGAACTTGGTGCATGGGCCAGTCCCATTCGCTGAAGATCTGTTAGGCTTCAACGAGAGCTGCCCTTGAACCAGGTCCCAATCTCTCCTAAACGTATTCGAAAGGTTAGACTTATCGTGATTTCTTATTACTTGTGATAGATGCCTCACATCTTCTTTGGTAATATTTGAATTTGTTACTAGATGTTTTTTCACTTGGTATTTTCATGCAGATACCCCAGAGAGTTCAATTGCCTCAGATTCAACTTCGTCAAGTACAGTGGTAGAAAATTACTTGGAGTTAAGTGAGATTCACGACCATTCAGATTCCGGATGCTCAACTGATGGTAATCCAGGTCAGCTTCCAACCAGGGGACCACTAACGAGATTAAGATCTCTCAAAGGCCATGATAAGATTAACAACACTGTGAAGCAGTAGATCTTCTGTTGTTAGAGTCTCCGAATCTTTAGATTGGATTGCTGTGAAGTCTAAGCCAGGTCAACGACCAAGTAGGGGACCAGTAACGAGATTAAGATCTTCCAAGGGTCAGGATAAGACGAACAACGCTGTTGGACGATCAACAGATCTTGCAATGTAAGAGCCTCCAAATCTTTAGTTGGGAATATTGCGAAGAATTAATGGAAATTATGGAGATCTATCATGTTTCCTTGGTTTCCTTAATTGGTTTCTGCTCTTGAATTATTTGGTTTTTCATTGATTGGATTTGCTGTTGCACGTTACTGGTATACACTCTTCTTTTTTTCTCCCTTTTGAGTAAGGTTGACATTTTGGTGTGAAATTAACTGTGAATTTGCTCTTTTTATTTGGTCCTGGTACTCTATTCTTCCCTTTGATATGGTATGTCTGTGTTGATATCTTGCTCCTACTTTTCACAGAATTTGGTTTTAAACAATATCAACATTTGAGAAATTTGTATAGAATGTGCCAATTTCATATGATATAGTAATGCCGAATATCATGGATACACTTGACCCTGTAGCTGAAGAGGCCATCCCTACCAATGAGATTGCCCATGAATTTGCTGCCGGAGTTGCCTTTTCGGGCAGCCGACTTTTTGAACATTGCTTGTAAATATTATGTTTTCAGTATTGAAAAATGTTTTGAGTTTAAGAATTTTTTTCAGAATATTTATTTTTTGTTTCACCCGATATTTAAAAAAGCGGATTGGTGACTCAATACTCGTGTTGGATCAGTGGATTGGATCAGAGTATCGGCTGAATCGGCAATTTTTGTCTTATTTTTCTTTCAAAAAATCACTATAAATCTCTAAAAATAGTGTTCTTTTAGTTTCTAAAAGAAATTAAGAGTGATGCATTATGTACTTTCGTTACTTTATAAAAATAGGTGAATACTGAGACACTATTTTCCTGTCTGAATGTTTGTATAATTATTTATTATAATATAATGTTATATTATTGCATCAAAACAATTTAATAATATTAGAAAACACTTCCTTATTATAAAGTTAAAAAAATAATTTTCTATATACAATGAAATTAGTATCACATCAAAGTATCAAACATTTATTAATTCTTTTACTCATCCAAGATTATCACAAACTAAAGACCTATAATCTTATATACTGTTGTTGGTTTATATTTTTATAATTATTTTTCTATACAAAATAACTAATCTAAATGTCTTATAATATCATCTAATTTAAAAAATCTTATTTATTTATAAGAAAACTAATACATTATATATTTTATAATGCAAATAATTTAATAAATAAAATATCATATCAGGTTATTAATTTAGAATTATTAATTAAAGTATTACAATAAACATGATTAAAAAATTATTAGAAAATGCTTCCATATCATATGATTAGAAACAAAAATAAAACCCTCTATAATTTTTAATGTTGGGACATTAAATTTTTTTTTTAAAAAAAATTACCCTATAAAATGGAGAGTAATGATCCTATGGGACCCTGCCCCACCTTCTTGTATAGGACCCCTAAAGATCACTGTTAGATATACTTTTCAATCTTCGGACTAAAAAAAGTTTCACCGGCTAACCCTTTCCTACAACTAGCCACAACGGGTCTTTTTTTTCTCAAAAACTCCTGCTCTATTGCTGCTCTCGTCCTCGGCCCTTTTTCTCTCCCTCTCCCTAGCCCACTGGTTTCCTCTCATCTCTTTGCAAAGAATCTCATCTCTCTGCGAATAACGCTGGGGACCGCCGAAATCAAAAAGAGACGTTGCTGCCAAGAACACCTCTTTCTCTCTTGCAAGGTCACAAGGTCTCAGAGAAAGGTTGAAGAACAAAAATCAGGTATGCTATATCTCTGTATTTCTCAATCCCTCTATCTATGAATCTTTCTCTGTATTTCTCAATCTCTTTCTATATTTGTATCTCTATATCTTGCTTTTATTGGGGGTAGGTATTTCTCAATCTCTCTCTGTATTTCTTAATCTCTCTATATGTGTATTTTTATTTCTTGTTTTTATTGGGGGTAGGTATTTTTGTAAGGCATCTCTCAATCTCTCTCTGTATCTTTTTTTTTTTTTGGGTTCGTATGTGTCAATCTCTCTCTATAATGTATCATTATTAATGTATAATTATTAATTAATGTATTACAATAAACATGATTAAAAAATTATTAGAAAATGCTTCCATATCATATGATTAGAAACAAAAATAAAACCCTCTATAATTTTTAATTTTGTGACATTAAACATTAAAAAAAATTTTAAAAAAATTATCCTATAAAATGGAGAGTAATGATCCTATGAGATCTTGCCCCACTTTCTTGGGATTAAAAAAAGTTTCACCGGCTAGCCCTTTCCTACAACTGGCCACAACGGGTCATTTTTTTCTCAAAAACTCCCGCTCTATTGCTGCTCTCGTCCTCGGCCCTTTTTCTCTCCCTCTCCCTTAGCTCACTGGTTTCCTCTCATCTCTCTGCAAAGAAACTCATCTCTCTACGAAGAACACTGGGGTCTGCCAAAATCAAAAAGAGATGTTGCTGCCAAGAACACCTCTTTCTCTCTCACAAGGTCACAAGGTCTCAGGGAAAGGTTGAAAAACAAAAATCAGGTATGCTATATCTCTGTATTTCTCAATCTCTGAATCTCTCTCTGTATTTCTCAATCTCTCTCTATATTTGTATCTTTATATTTTGTTTTTATTGGGGGTAGGTATTTCTTAATCTCTCTCTGTATTTCTTAATCTCTATATATGTGTATCTTTATTTCTTGTTTTTATTGGGAGGGGTAGGTATTTCTGTAAGGCATCTCTCAATCTTTGTCTGTATCTCTTTTTTTTTGGGGTTCGTATGTCTCAATCTCTCTATATGAAATTGTATCTCTGTATCCTATTATACTCTTTTTTAAAACAAAAAGTGGGGAAATTTTCACAACTTTTGTATATTATTATCAGTAAGTTCTTGTCCTTAACGATTCTTTACATGGGAATTTGCTTCGTGATTTTTTTCAGATGACTCCGTCAGTCTAGCTGTAAAACATAGTACACTTCAATCAAAAACCACTTCTTTATTCCCAATTCCATATTCTTCTGTCCAATCTCTCAAAAGGAATGACAATTATCTCTCACAGTGCCTCTTGAATTTGAGAGGATTATTTCCTGTGGCAGATGTATTTTACAATTAATTGCTTTAATTTCCATTATTGTTCAATGGGTGAAAGAACTCATGTTTTTTCTGGCAAATTATGGTATCACATTATCTTTGAAAGAAATCAACTATTTCAAGCAAAACTGAAAACAACCTTGCATTGGAACTGGAAGAATGAAAGAAATCAACTATTCTTCTAGGTTTTGGATAGATACAGCTGATAAACAACCTTGAATTGGAACTGGAGGAATGATTGCATGGAAACTTTGAGCAACGGGGAAGCTTTTCCATAGTGGTCTCCCACACAAGGTTTAATTTAGTACCGAACACGCTTTTCCTTGTAGCGAAGTGTTTTTTCTTTTTCTTTTTTTTTTTTCTTTTTTTTCCTTTTATTTCCTTTTTCATTTTGTTTGCTGAGTCTCAGTTTTGTACCTTAATTGAACTCCTCGTTAATAGAAAAGAAAGAGTTTTGGGGAAATGATTGGGGAATAGGGCTATAAATGCATGCTTCTAGAAACAAAAAGTTTTTGGGAGAAGTTTGGTGGATGCTTTGGAAAATGCATGGAAGAAGTGGAACAAGAAAAAAGTTGGGATGCATGGGTAATGTCTATAGAATAATTTCGGAAACCAACCCATTCATATTTTAGATGAATCGAAAACTTTATTCATCGAAAACAAATGCATTACAATTTTGTTTCTGGAGGCCCTGTTTTTACCAATAAGTGAAATTTCCTTGCAGATCTGTGTAAGCTCCATTACCATTTATATTTTAATGTTTTTTAATGTCAACATTAAAAATTATTTTTGTTTCTAATCATATGGAAGCATTTTCTAATAATTTTTTAATCATGTTTGTTGCAATACATTAATTAATAATTATACATTATAGAGAGAGATTGAGACATGAACCCCAAAAAAAAAGAGATACAGAGAGAGATTGAGAGATGCTTTACCCCAATAAAAACAAGAAATAAAGATACAAGTATAGAGAGATTGAGAAATACCTACCCCCAATAAAAGCAAGATATAGAGATACAAATATAGAGAGATTGAGAAATACCTACCCCCAATAAAAGCAAGATATAGAGATACAAATATAGAGACATTGAGAAATACCTACCCCCAATAAAAGCAAGATATAGAGATACAAATATAGAGACATTGAGAAATACATAGAGAAATTTATAGATAGAGAGATTGAGAAATACAAAGATATAGCATACTTGATTTTTATTCTTCAACCTTTCTCTGAGACCTTGTGAGCTTGCGAGAGAGAAAGAGGTGTTCTTGGCAGCAACGTCTCTTTTTTATTTTGGTGGCCAGTGTTCTTCGCAGAGAGATGAGAGGAAACCAGTGTGGGCTAGGGAGAGGGAGAGAAAAAGGGCCGAGGACGAGAGCAGCAACAGAGCGGGAGTTTTTGAGAAAAAAATGATCAGTGACCAGTTGTAGGAAAGGGTTAGCTCGTGTAACTTTTTTTTATCCCAAGATTGAAAATTGTATATAACAGTGATCTTTAGGGGTCCTATACAAGAAGGTAGGGCTAGTCCCATAGGATCATTACTCTAAAATGGAATATAAAGATATTAAAATTCATAAAAAAAAATATAATATGGTAATAGAATGCATCGACAAAGTCATTTTTTTAAATAAGTTATTATATCAATATCAAATTAATAATAAGTTATTTATTACTATATGTGTAAGTTATAAATATAATAATTTACAATTACAATCTATATTTAATGTGAAAATTACATAACCTATATGAGAAGAGTTTATATAAGGTTGCAACCTTAAAATGTAGAAATATGGATGCACCTCAAAAATCTATCGGAAAGGTTGTTTTAATGTTGAAAAACCATCTATTTGATCATCTCAACATCGAGATGTATGAATATAAAAAAAAAAAAAAGTTTTTGAGTCCTAGAAATAGTGCACCTTGCAGCACATTATCTAGGCCGTCAATTTTCAAGATTTTCATATGTTTATAGATCTCCTTGATTTTAACTATTTTGGAAGTTTAAAATTTTCTAATTACATATGAAAATAGAGTTTAAGATAATCCTAATAATTTTTTACAACAAAATTACATGTTATGTTAAAATTTGAAGGTGCACTTTAATTGGATTGTTTAATAACTTTATAGAAACCGCACCTTTTAATGCAATAATTAATACATTAAATTATATGATATTTGAAAAACCCAATATAGCACTAACAAAGAAGGGCATTTGTTAGATATTGTTTTCATAAATTAAAAGAGAGAGAGCGCCAACTATAAAGGTTTATTTTTCCATAGTTAAGAGAGATCGGGAGAGAGAGAGAGAGCACCAATTACGATTGCATAGCAGGGTAGTCCCTAAAAGAAAGCGACAGTCCCACTTCGGACATTTAGATTCACCAAATCTTGCATAAAAACTTTGGTTGCTATGCAATAGGCATCGTGAGTCGCGATAGGATTGTCACTCGTATGAGTAATGAGTGAGGTGGCCCATGTGGAGGCTACGTGAAGTGTATGTAGGGACACGTATGCAAGTTGTACTTGGGATTACGTGTAGTATTGAAAAGATAGTTATACTTTGGGGCTCACATTTAAAAACGTTTTCAAAATTGCCCTGGTTTTAGACATTCATATTATTGGACTCGGAGATTTACTCTATAGAATAGTTGGGTCGTGATGTCATCATAATGAGTTTCTATAGAAAAAATGGTGAATCTCGTATCATGTCTAGATCAGGAACGGTTTTAGTCGATACTTGATCCAAATCGGATCATCGGCTTTTTAAACACTGGTTTTAGTAAAATCCTTAAAATGGGTAGTTCTAAAATTATTGTTGTGTGGAGGGGCATATGTAGGGTATTTCTAAAATTATTGTTGTGTGGAGGGGCATATGTAGGGTATTTTTAAAATTATTGTTGTGTGGAGGGGCATATGTAGGGCCTTTGAATCCAGTTTTTTTTATTTGAAGAAGGTTAACATTTGTAATAATGACAGAAAACTACATAATGAGAAAATTAAAGATGGCATCCCGCAATTTGGGTGCTCAGACTACATCTGTTAAAGGGGGGTATAGAATAAAGAAATGAGGGAAGGGAGAAAAAAGAGCAATGACATAGAAGAGAGAAACTAAGATTAAGGGTGTATATGCAAAATAGAGGATTAAATAGAGGATTGGATCCTAGGTGTTCAGAAAAAAAAAATCACTTAGATAAATGAAAACACAAAGAATGGTGCAAAAGAAAATGTAAAGCGAGCTGTAAAATGATTTTGTTGTTGAGAAGGGTCTTGGGTTGCTACCATTCTTTAAGGGGAACTGATTTCCTGTATTGGCAGTATTGGCAAACAGTTGAAGCTTATCCTTGACTACAAGAGTAGTGGTGGGATGCTGTTGGGCGAGCTTTGGGGATGGGATGCTATTGGGAGAGGGGCTTCTAATTTTTCTCATTGTTTTACTTTATAACATTAAAAGTTAGTTAAAAGGAAATATTTTGAAAAGATATTGTATCCTTATTTTGTGTGGATAGTATTTTATAATGAGTAATGATCCTATGAGATCCTCTCACACCCATGTGTGTAAGATTTTAAAAGATCACAATTAAATTTAGTACAGATCTCTAAAAAAGTCAAGTCCCACACCCATGTGATAACTTTTCTAGATATCTGTGTGCCAAATTTAATGGTGATCCTTTGGGGTCCTACACACATGGGTGTGGGAGGGTCTCATAGGATCATTACTCTTTGATAATATCTTTGACAAAATATTTTATTTTTGACTTCCTACAACTTTATGAGAGATAAATGAAGTTCTTGAATGATCGTTATATTGGTTTTATCCTATTTTGACTAGAAGTGGATATGAATGATAGGTTCAAAGAATGTTCTTAATATTCCTATCTAAACCATGATGTCTGATTTGTGGGATGGACGACTCATTTAATTCTCTCTTACCTCACAGATTTTGTAAATTCCTATTGGTTAAAGTGGGGTTGAGGTCTATATAAGGAGGGGTCCCCCTCTCATTCTCTACACAATTCCCTAGCCTCTCTTTCTCTCTCTTGATTTTCTCTCTCCTCCACGCCTGTCTCTCTCTTATCTCTCTAGTCTCACTAGGTGACATGCCATCCCTATAAGGCATAAGGGTGGCACGCATAACCCTAGTTAGGTTTTTGAAGAGGGAGGCATGCCCAACCCTAGAAAATGAGGTGCCTTTGTGGTATTCCCTAAGTGGTTTTAAAGGGTAATAGTTGAAACTCTAATTGTTTGATGCTCTCTGGGGCCCTAGTTCCTAAGGAAGCTCCCTGGCTCAACAAAATTTAACAAAGACCAATACGATCAGAGTGCACCATCGGTTGTGAAATCAGGTGTGGGGTATATACTAAGTCCTATGGGGCGACTGCAGGCACATTCGAGTAAGTCTTCCCAGCTGTTAGCTTTTATTTTTCAAGCATATTTGCATATTTTTTTCAATTTTCAGGAACATTATATGTATTAAAATTGTTAGTGGAAGCTTGTTTTCATTCACGCGTTGGGTCTATTCAATTTGGTAGTGAAATTAAAGGTCCTAGGTTGTATTTAAGATTTTCAATTTTTATTTACAACAAATTTTTTATGGCACTCGTAAGTGGAATTCATGTTTAATAATAAAAGAAAGAGAAAAATTGTGATTTTATAGTCATGAATTCCACACTGCCACTTCTTTTAGTGAGGCATTTCATGAATGCTTTGTTAAGGCATTGATGTAGCCTATAGTTGTTGGAAATGCTTGTGTTTGTGATTCGCTTTACGAATTGGAATTGCAGAATCCCGTGTGCCAGATGATTCCTAATCTTAGATTCGTTGTCCATTCAATGAAAATCATCAGAGGCGTGATTCCCAATAATCGGAGTCGTGATCTAATAAAATAAGGAAATGCGATTCCTTTTTGTAGGCATTGGTATCCCATAATGTTCGAATCAATGTTCAAAAAGTCATCCACCTGACCGCCTAAGCGGACTTTTGGGAAAAACGCATAGGCGTATTAAAGGCAGACACTATTAGGCGGACAGAACTAGGTGCCTGCGACACATGCCTAGGTGGTTGAAAAGGCGGCCGCCTAGGCGACCTGCATGATTTTGGCGAAAAAAAATTTGGGGGAGGGCAAAAAATGTCATTTCCCCCCTTAAAAAGGGGGATAAGGGTTTGGGGGCCATTCTTGCCCCCAAAAACAATTTAGTGAACATTAAAGTGAAAAAGAACTTGAAAAAAACTAACTTTGAAGATTTTTTGAGAGCTGCAAATGTTTTTTTTTTTTAAATCCTCAAATGGTCACGATATTAAAGGATATCCATCCCCAATCTTTTTTAGGCTTGTAGGGGTTGTAAAAGAGGATATTTGGGATCCCAAAAATTTCGGTTTGGCTAGGAATCGAGTCCACTTAAAGAATGTTGATATATTTCAATAGTTTTCATTAGGTTTTATATTTTCTTCCCTTAATGTCTAAGGATGTTATTATTTGCTATTTGTATATTTTTTTCATATATATTTGATATGTGATTGTTTATTTGGACTATTTTTTATTAGTTAGTTTAATTTTTTCTTAATTCTCAATTGCTTATTAAATAATTACATGTGCAATGTGTTTTCTTGTTGACAAGCCAAGGACGCTCCCAAATACTATCAAGCCAGACAAACACCTTCACTAACATCCGAGGTAACAGTCTTACTAAGGTTCCAAGTTGCTCATGGTTTAGACTTTTCGGGATGGCCAACAAAAAGCCCTCGACTAAATCCAATAAGACTGGGGCTTCAAGCCCCAAAGAAGCCGTCTCGTCAAAACCCCACCTATCGATGGTTCAAACTTTACAGAATGGCCAACAAAAAGCCCCTGACTGTATCCAGTAGACTGAGGCCCAAAGAGGCACCCCGCCTGTCAAACAAACTCCAAAACCTTGTGTAGCACTTCATATGCCCCATTAAGGGCCCTCGACTGTCTATCCAAATCACAAGCATCTCCTAAAGTGGGAAGAAAGCCCTTAAGCAAGGCCCTCATCAAAAGACTAAAAATCAAAGCTTGACTAATTGGGAAGAAAACCCTTAAGCAAGGCCCTCAATTGCTAGACAAACCTTGATTCTAACCAATTGGTCTACAAGCCCTTAAGAAAGGTCCCTAGTAGTTGGAACCAAAAAGAAGAACTGCTGAAGTGGGAAGAAAGCCCTTAAGCAAGCCCCCCACCAGTAACTTAAGTCTCTTCTCCCCCAAAAGTCTTGACGACCTTGAGTCTACAAGCCCTTAAAGAGGCCCCTAGTCGTCAAAGCACCTTGGTCATCCCCCAGGGAAGAAGCTTGGTACGATTCCCTTTTGCCGATCGTGTTGATGCAGGTGGCTAAGAAGAAAAACGAAAGCCAAATGACCAATTTTGATTCTGAATGTTGCCCTTATTACTTCTCTCGAAGCACAACCTTCGGCGGGGCAAGCTGTTATAGGGTATTTTTTGACACTTTTATCCCTGGTGCAAATAAGGAGAAGTTAATTGTGACCTAGGCTTGCGGGTAGCAATATGCCTACGGACTACGGAAGCACTACTGAAATAAACCCTAATCTAGAGCGACTTTTGAAGTGCAATGGATTGGTCCCAAAAAGCATGTGGAGATAGCCTTTTACTCCCTAAGAACACCCGCCAAGTTTCGTCGTGATCCGATGAAGTTAAGCTGGATCAGACGGAAAACCAGTTTTCAAATTCAGCCCGTAACATGCTGAAAAACCACCTCATAACTACAGCCCTATTATCAAGGACTTAGATGAGTACTAGACTACTTCCATTGGATTCAGAGGGTCCGAAAAGCCCCAGATATAAAATTTCAGCTCATTCGGACACCTCTGGATCGTTCTGAGGCCAACTTACCCAAATATTATAGGTTATACAACATTTTGGTGCACCCTCAGTAAATCAGTTTCTATTTATAGAAATTGTCTTATGATTTTGAGATCACCAAAGGGCATAACTTCTCCATTTCAAGCCCAATCAAGCCCAAATTTCAGAAAGTTCTTCATCTCGTTGGCGCGCACGTTTTGATATATGGTATGGCCCATGACATGGCCCAAGACAGAAGAAATCCTAGAGAGAAGTCGCTCAAGAAAACTCATTTGTTGCATATTTTTGCAAGAAGGGGATCCCCTCGATCAAACGGTCATATCTCGAAGCCCCGACCTCGGATCAACTTGAAAGCAGGCCCGTTACAACCGTGATGCCGATGGATTCGATTCAAAGTAAACATCACATGTGATAAAAGATCGAAAGTGTTGTAATTTGAGGTTGCAAAAAGGGGTATCTTCCAGCGATCAGAATCCATATTCGACGATTGCCCCAATGCAGAAAGTGACGATCCGGCGACCAAATCGAACCATTTTTGTCGCAAAATGACCATGGTGGCTTCTTCGTCATTCTATGATAAAAATATTGAGCCAAAATGTCAAGAAATAGGCAAGATCTAAGATTTAAGATTGCAAATTTTTTAGCTTTTGTCGGATTTTGCCAAGAGCCCAAAGCTTCGATTCAAGGATCAAGTAATATGCCAAAACGATCGCCTCGCCGAGACCATCACTTTCGCGGCATTAAATTCACTAAAAACGGGATATCATTTTAAATCATAAAAAATGTAATTTTTAGTAATTAGGGTTAGTTTTGAGCATCCACCCTTGTTTCAAGGGGATGTTATACAAGCATTGCATGATCATTTGTAACTATAAGTTCAAGAGGCTATTGTAAGTTTACAAAAATTAATGCAATAGCTTGAACTTCCCTTAGCTTGTGATATTTTTGTCTCTACCCCTTTTCCCCCAAAGATAGGAGAGAGAAAAATTTCCTCACAAGAGACTACCCCTAGAACTTCCACTTCTCACCAAGAACCCCTTGCTTCCTACTTGGAACTCTTCACTCCCAACCTAGCCCCCGGTCTGGTTCAAGGGCCACACTAGGTAACCCCTCACTCTTTCTCTCATCCTTTCTCTCTCATCTTCCTCTCCTTCCTCTCTCTTTCTCTTTTCCCTGTTCTTTTCTCTTTCTTCCATCTCTTTCTCTCTCGTCTTCTCTCTTCTCTCTCTTCCCTTGTCCCTTCTCTCTCTTTCCCTCTGTCTCCTCCTCTCCTCTCTTCACTCAGCCGGATCGGCGGCAAAGCCGTCGATCCCCTTTCCTCTCTCTCATTGTCTCTCTCCTCCTAATTGGACCAGTGGCTAAGCCGTCGGTCCCCTCCTTTCTCTCTCTTTCTCTCTCTTCCCTCCTCTCTTTTCTCTCTCCTTCTCTCTCTTCTCTCTCTCTCTCTCTCTCTCTCTTCTTTCTTTCTCTCTCTCCTTCTCTCTCTTTCTCTCTCTTCCTCTCTCTTCTCTTTCTTTCACTCTCTTTCTCTTTCTTCCTAATCGGACCGACAATTAAGGCACTAGTCCCCACCTTTCTCTCTCTTCCTCTCCTCTCTATTTCTCTCTCCTTCCCTCACTTCCTCTCTCTCTTTTCCTTTCTTTTTTCTCTCTTTCTCTCTCCCCTGCTTTCCCTCTCTTTCTCCCTTCCTCTCTTTCTCCATCCCAGCTCAGACCGACGGCTAGGCCGCCGGTCCCCCCTCTCTTCCCCCTCTTTCTCTCTTTCCCCTTCTCTTCCCCTCTTCTCTC
>NW_006498320.1:1161471-1172576 GCF_000471905.2 Amborella trichopoda
TCTCTCTCTCTTCTCTCTCTCTCTCTCTCTCTCTCTCCACCTAGCTGGGTCCGCGGCTAAGCCGCCGACCCTTCTCTTCTTCTCCCTCTTTCTCTTCTCTCTCTCAATCTCTCTCTTTCTCTTCTCTCTTCCTCTCTCTCACTCTCTCTCTTCTCCATGTTCCCCTCTTTCTCTTCCTTGCTCTCCCTCTCTTTCTCTTCTCTCTCTTCCTCCCTCTCTCTCTTTACCCCTCTTCTTTCCTCTCTCTCTCAATCTCTCTCTTCCTCGCTCTCCCCTCTTTCTTTTCTCTCTCTCCCTTCTCTCTTTCCCTCCCTCTCTTTCATGTTCTCCCTCTCTCTCTTTCGCTCTCTCTTCTCTCTTTTCCTCTCTCTCGTTCCCTCTATCTTTCGTTCTCTCTCTTTCGCTCTCTCTTCACTCTTTTCCTCTCTCACGTTCTCTCTATCTTTCGCTCTCTCTCTTCCCTCTCTCCCTCAGTTGGTCTCCCTTTCTTTCTCTTCCATACTCTCTCTCGCTCTCCCTCCTTCCTCTATCTTTCTTTCTCTCTCTTCCTCTCTCTCTTTCCCTCTCTCGTCTTCTCGCTCCCTCTCCCTTCTCCCTCATCTTCTCACCCTTTCTCTTTTCTCTCTCGCTCTTTTTCTCTCTTCTTCTTTTCCTCTCTCTCTTGCTCTTTCTCTCTCTCTCTCTTTTATCCCTCTTTCTTGCTCATTCTTTCTTTCTCACACTCTCTCTCTTCTCTTCTCTCTCTCTCTCTCTTTAATTCTCCCCTTCTCTCGATCTTCCTCTTCTTCTTCTTACACTCTCTCCCTCTGTCTCTTCTAAACTCCTCCCACTTTCTCCTTTGATCCTCTACTTTCTCGACTTTTATTCTCTCTCCTCTATCATTACATTACACTTCTTTCATCCATGCGAATCATCACCTTCTAGGGAATTTGTTTTCTATTTATATGAGGTTGTTTGTCAAGATGACGTTCAAAGGTTGCCAAATTAACAAATAGTCTCATGTCATCCCCTTCCATTTTCTATTATTCTTCCAATAAAGTACCCATCTAACGATAAGTTAGGGTCCTTCGACCCACTTGTCTGGCCATCTTACGCATGTGTCTTCATAAGGAATAGAGTGCAGCAAGGGAGCTAGAGCCGAACCAACCTTAGGCTAAGGGCTTTCAATCGTGATCTAAAAGGGCATCATTGCACTCCTGAACGTGTCAGGAACCCACCGTGAGGTAGGTCCCACCTCACACACTATAATTCTCTCTCATTAGTTGGTATCTGCCCGCACGCGTTCCACACGCACCGTGGTTTTCGAGATAGCGATCTCAAGCCGGACCCCACATCCAGGTCCCCGCGCGGTCTTCAGACCCAACGAGATTGAGGCCCAACCACCAACACATATTCTTCTGATGCCAAGAATGTCGATTCGACATGTTTTATTCTCGGTCCGACACATATTCTTTTGATGTCCAAAATACTGGTCCGAGATATTTTATTCTCGATCCGGCACAAATGCTTCTGGTGCCTAGAATGTCGGGCCGACACATTTTATTCTTGATCCAACACATATTCTTCTGGTGCCCA
This sequence comes from Amborella trichopoda, assembly GCF_000471905.2. Next base: position 1,163,047 of record NW_006498320.1, read on the forward strand.
AAATGCTGGTCCAACGCATTTTAGTCTCGGTTCGGCACAAATGCTTCTATCTCCTAGAATGCCGGTCTAACACATTAGTTCGGCACAAATGCTTCTAGTGCCCAGAATATCGGTCTGACACATTTTATTCTTGGTCCCACACATATTCTTCTGGTGGCCAGAGTGCCGATTTGGCACATTTTATTCTCAGTCCGGCACAAATGCTTATGATTCCCATAATGCTGGTCCAACACATTTTATTCTCAGTCTGACACAAAACCATAAAATTTAGGAACTATTCCAAACTTGTAACTTATGAATTTCAAATAGAAATTTATGACATAGAAATAGTAGGAAATAATCATAGAGATAGCTGTCATTTCTAATTTATGTCGGATAGAAATGTCATTTTTAATTCCCCCAAATTCCTAAACTAGATAGTATCACGTAAGCAGTAGATATCAAGACAGAAGCGCACATACTCTCAAAAAATTACTCAAATTTGCTTCTAGTACCATGAGAAGTAATTAAAACTACAATTGATTGCCCATTTTAACATTTTTACTACCTAGATCAAATTCCCTGAATCAAAAGGAAATACCAAGCCTAAATCGAAAGGAAATTCCTTAAGAACACAATTCGAAGAACTTGAATTGCAGTCCATGATTCCCACAAGGAATTACTGTGCATTTAAGGTCCTGTTGCTATGAAAAAGACAAAATGTGTAAAAGACACTATCAAGTAGGACCTTAAAAATTCATGAAAAATTATCGCAAATATACCTTAATTTTCATCTATCTTAAAAAAAACAAAAAAAAAATCCAAATTTCATAAACCTCGTTCACACTATTTTTCTTCAATTTTGAGCGTTTTGTGACCAAAATAACCTTCTTGGTAGTTGTATTACTGTAAAGAAAAATTACGGTATTTTAAGTACCGTAATGAATACCGAATGTTATACGGTACTTAAAATACCGTAAGAAAACTTTTTGGTATTATGGTACTCGGATTACCGTAGTACTACATAGGCAGTAGGGTTGCATTATGGTACTTTAAGTATCGTCAATATGTTTAAAAGTATCATAACCACATTTATATTTTATACGCAACTGTGATTGTTTCTAAACTTTCTCATGTTTTTTCACGATTTCTTTCATCTTAAAAACCCTATTTCCCCATCCCACTCTCTCCAACCCCTCTTAAAAACCCTATTTTCCCAGCCCACTCTCTTTAACCCTACATCTCTCTTCCTTAGCCTCTTCTCGTCTATCTTTCTCTCTCTCTTCCTTATCCTCCTCCCTCTCTAATCTCTCATCCATTTTCTATCCTCTCCTTGTATTTCTCAATCTCTAACCAAGGTCTTTGAGAGCTATTTCTCAACCTGAGAGCATCAAATATATATACCAACACAATTTTATAGGTGTGTCATCAAAATCATCAAGCTTTTTATTATATTTCTTTAGATGTACAAACACTATTTTTTAATAAATATTATGTTGTTTTCTTATAGTACTTGATGTAGTGGGGTTGGCCATTATAATTCATAATTAAGTTTTAGATCTGTATTTATATTATGCCATTTGATTCTGTAATGCAACCTCCTCATTAAATATAAATATTTTGAAACCTTTATACATGCATTTCTTTCTTCCGTTATTGATCCCAAAAATTTTCATTTCATATTTGTTTCCATCTTAAATTGGAGATCTCAGTAGTGATTGGGCCTACACGCACCAATAATGGGTGACGACAGAGTGAAAATCGCTTTACACTTTGATGGTTCTTTCAAGAGGAATTCTAATGATGAACATGGTTTCTATGATGGCGGAGACCTGAAGGTTACATTTTTTAGGGGGATCTCATCCTTCAACCCAAGAAAAGCTCAGTTATCAAAAGTATCAAATTATGCCCAAGTACCATGTCTATTAGGTATATTGACCCAGGGTTACCAAGTAATAGGAATATGGTATATATTGACGATGATAACGACATTGAAAATATGATGGAAGGATTTTCTCCCATTGCTATGTACATATCAAACAGATCTATTGAGTCGGACTCCACCAAATCTTGACCACCAACAGTGTCCGATAATTGTCCATCAAGATTGGCCATGTAAGAAGGTTGGAATGAAATTTATTTTATTATTTGATAATATTTTTAGTGCGGTTGTTATGGCTTAGGATAATTCTCACTTGTTGTTCTAATATATTTTTGATAACGATACCCACCCAGAGCAAGTAGTTCAGAGTGAAGATGAGCATGATTCACAAATCAAGCGCCATATCAATGACAACGATCCGATAGCCCCATCAGGATTGACCGCTACAAAGTTGTACTTCAACAAGGCAAAGATTTTGATGATGTATAGGCATGCCGTAATCACCTTATTGATTATGGCATATCACAAAACTTCAATATGAGGTTTATAAAAAGCAAGGATAGACGTGTTTGGGCGAGGTGTGCTGTAGATAGGTGTTCATGGCAAGTGCGTTGTTGGATAGTTAATACAACAAAATTCTTCAAGGTGAAGCATGTTGTAAATATGCATTTTTGTGTTGAGGCAATAAGTAGGGTTCATCGACCCCTTGCTCGTAGTCAATGGGTGGCAAGTAAGATCAAAGACCGTTTGAATGATATGCCCAATCTAACACCTTGAGATGTTGTTAATGACGTACAACGTGATTATGGTGTCATGTTATCTTACCAACAAGCATGGTGGGGCAAAGAGGTTGCACACGGGATAAATGACGGTTCCCATGTGAAGGCATACGAGGATCTCCCCAAGTACTTGCATAACATCTGAATCACTAACCCTGGAACCTTAACGATTATTCAGACAGATGACCATGTTAGGTTTAAACATGTGTTTATAGCCAATCATTTATGTTTGTATGGTTTTATGTATGGTTGCAAGCCATTGATGGGACTAGATGTGACTTTTTTTAATGGAAGATACAAAGGGATACTATTGGCCACAATTAGGATAGATGTGAATGAAAATATATTTCCCGTAGCATATGCAATAGTTGAGAGTGAAAATACACCAAGTTGGACTTGATTTCTAGAGCTTCTCAATGAGCAGTTTCAGGAGAGGCCTGATCTACCAGCTTTGTCTATTGTATCATATCGTAAAAAAAGGTCGCAAGCAGCAATTGAAGAAATGTTCCCAACCAGTGAGCAGCGGTATTATATGTGTCACCTAACCGATAACTTCAAAAAAGAAATTAGAAATTTGGTGCTCTCAGTACTTTATTGGAAAGTGGCACGTGCATTAACTTTATCAATGTTCGATGAGTACATGTCAAAGATTATGAGTGAAAATGTTAATATGTCTGGATCATGAAATAACATCCAAAAACTTGGGCAAACGTATATTTTCGGGGAAGTAGATACAATCATCTAACATTAATTATCTCCGAATCATTTAATAGTTGGAAATTAAAGGCTCGGGAGAAGCCCCTTATTAAACTCCTTGAATGCCTAAGGGTCAAGCTCATGAGAAAATTTGCTAAGAAGATGGCCAAGTCTCTAGAATGTGTAGACACCCCAATTTAAAACTAGCAAATTCTATGGTTTCTTGAACTTTTATGATCATACTTAACCTAGTAAACCCCAATCTATAGTTCACACAACCTATTTTGTGACTCGAAACTAGTCTGCCTGCTCGGAACCTTGCAAATCCCTGTGTTGACCCAGATTTCTGTAAACGCCTGGTTTTACCAAAAAACTAATTAAAAATAGTACAAAAATTTATTTTAACCCAAATTTTCTCTAGTGGCTTCACAAGAGGTTGAAGAAGACACCAAATTGAAAAACATCACTTTGGACAAGTTTTTGTTTGGGCGACACCGGTGATGTCATCCAGGCGACATTAGCAATGTCGCCCAAGTCATCTTGTAAATATCTTGTTTTACCAAAACATTCATTAAAAATAGTAAAAAAATCCATTTTAACCCAAATATTTTATGGTAGCTTCCCAAGAGGCTAAGGAATGCACTCAAAGTGAAATTTTTTAATTTTGATACTTTTTGACTTGTGCGACACAAGCAGTGTCGCTCATATTTGGGTGACACTATCCTAGTCACCGGAGCAACACGGCCCGTGTCGGTCAGATCTGAGACCCTTAAAACCCTTTTTTTTTTATATGTATGCATTTGTTATGTGATTATATCCTTCCCAGCTGATTTTCACCCGAATAAAGCCTTTTTTCGTGGCCATTAGAAGGGGGACAGGAATAAAAAACCTGAGAGAAATCAGAAACCCTAGGGCTAGATTCAGGAAACCCCAGCCTCCTGGTACTTCAACCCTTAAGCCTGAGAGAGCCTAAACCTATGACACATAGAACCATCTAGAGGGCACAACCACCCTATACTGAAGAGACTTGTTGGCTAATATCCAGATCAGAGAGACAAAACAGGACCGGTTTTGATACGGGTGAGCCCTAGAAGACTTAGGAGTCCCGGGCCATCTGGCCCGATTCGATATCATTTTCTTCCATTTTATCTCTTTTGCTTTTATTGTTTTCATTTTATTTTGATCTGTTTGTTTACTTAAAAATCGTATTCTGTAATGTCTTGGATCATGCTGGCCCTGCCACAGATCTGAGAGTATATCTGCTCGTTTTCGGGCAGAGCTGGCCTCAGATCTGAATTCGATTTGTCCCACCTTGTCTACCATTTCATTTTCATTAGTTTAAGGTGTTAGATCCCAGAGATATTCACCATCATAACTGTTATATTTGCACAATAAACAGTTTGGCGCCCACCGTGGGGCATTTCGAGCCTGATCCGAGCACCAAAATACGATTTTTATTTACTGTTTTTCACTATTTTCAGTCACAAAAAGTTCCAAGAATCTACAGTAACCAGGATCTAGGGTTTTGGTGCTCCAAAACCTTGCTTTTTATTGGTGACACCAGCAGTGTCGCGTGGGTGACACCACCCGTGTCGCCCAGATCCAAGGCAACACCACCCATGTCGCCCAGATCTAGGGCGACACTCCCCGTGTCGCCCAAAACTCAAAAGCTTCAGATTATTCTAAAACTTTTCAGATCTTCTCTAGGGTCTCTTTTATGACTGTTCAAAAAATTTCAGAGAAAAATAAATTTTTAAAAATACTAAACAAATATTTTACTGTTCCATTTGTGTTCTTCTACTTTACTTTGTTTTAATTTATTTCATCATAAATATATTTTTTTCATGCTTCTTACAAGTTTAAAGTAGGCTTATTTAATCAATTTCGACAAGAAAAAAATATAAAAAAAATAAAAACAAATAATATTTGGGCGACACTAGCAGTGTCGCCCACTCTACAAGGGCGACACCACCCGTGTCGCCCAATTGCAAGTGTCCCAGAAAATTTTTGGGACCCCACAGGTCCATTCCAAGGACTTTAGGCTCCCTGTTGACCAAGTTTGGACTTAAAATAATTTTTTTAAAATACAAAAAAAATATCATGTTATAGATAGATCTGATTTGTTCTTGTCTCTTTTTATTTTATTTTAGTGTGTTAATTTTGCTTGAAATCATGTTTTCCTCACATTTACCATAATTATTTTAACTGTGCTTCATCAAATATTAAAATATAAACATATATATATATATATATATACATTGAGGGTTGCTTGCACCCTCCCTGAACCGTGTCCCGTTCGAGTCACCCTCGACTCGGGCCGCGCTCGACTTAGCATGGACTGTGCTTGGTCTCATTGTTCTGAGTTTACGTTCTTAGGAGTTGCTTACCCATCCATCTATACTGTGCTTCAAGTGAGTTTTGGCTCGAAGCGTGCATCGCTTGGCATGGCTAGTGCCAACGCTCACTTATTTCCTTGCTTGTTTTGTGTGCATTGTGTGCTTGACTTCATTTTAATTGCATGCTTCTTTACACACTCCAGCAAACACTCGACCGAGAGTGCCCGGAAACCAACAAACAAATATTTCAAAAACCCCCAAAATCCGCGTTAACAGCATGAGGGAACCTAGCTCTGGGAGTCGAGGTGGTTGGGATTCGCGCAACGTTAACTGTGAGCATTCCTCCATAACCCTTTACCTCAAAGCAACTCCCTCGTATAGTAGGACCTGGTGAGCATCCTATAACAGGAGGTCAGGACCTATGTGGGGACCTATATCAACCTAGCCGCATTTCAGTAGTTAGAAACCCACTCTCAAGCCAAGCCTACTTATAATACTAGTCTAGGTCAAAAATTTTCGTGTGTTTGCTTGCTCTTTTGTTGATTAATCTTAGATGTCAGTCTGGGCCCGCTTTTGGTCTGAGCTGAACCCTCTGGGTCCAAGTCTAGGCTTGTACCCAGCTTAGCTCTAGTCCGAACCATGTTTCACCTTGGTTCGAACCTAGTCCCCCTCTTGGTCCAAGCCGAAGGCTCATTCCTAGCAAATCTCTGATCCAGTCTGGGTCCATACCTGGCCTGATCATCAAAATTCTTTGGGTCCAAGTTCAGGCTTATACCTAGCCTAGCCCAGGTCTGAACCAGGCTCACACCTAGGTCCGAACTAGGCTCACACCTAGGTCCGAACCTAGGCCCTCCTTTTGGTCAGAGCTAGGGGCTTGTACCTAAACCAACCTTGATCTAATCCGGTTCCACACCCGATCTGATTATCACGACCCTCTTGGTCCAAGCCCAAGCTTGCATCCAGCTCAGTCAAGGTCCGAACTAGGCTCACACCCAGGTTCAAACCTAAACCCGCTCGTGGTCCAAGCCAAGACTCGTACCCATCTAGTTTAGATCTTAGTCTAGGTTCTTGCATAGGTCTAAGCATAGAGTTGCCTCTAAAACTAGACTAGGCTTACCCTAGTTCAGGGTCTAAACCAAAACCTACTTTTTCCCCGAGCCCACCTTGAAAATTTGGCTGTCAGATTTCATCCAGTCAAGTCCTAGCCTAGATCCCCCTAGAGTCAGACTAGGTCTACCATGAGGCATCAAGTCTAGATCTCACCAAGTCTAGGAATCATGACACATGATCATAGCAGAGCAAGGTCCAACCCTATGGTCTCAGCTCAATCTAGTTCCAAAGAACCTAGTCAGTCTGAGAGGCACCATCACAATGCACCCTCACAAATCATCCATAGCATTCATGTCAGTAAGCCGACTCTCGACCTGCATAGAACCAAACCTAGCCATCTAAGCCAACTTCAAGGCCACCCTTTAGAAGTCACAAACCAACAGTTTGATAAGGTTCGTAATACCCTGAATAGTCAACGGATCAGGACGAGGGACAATCCTCCAGAACATAGGGGTTAACCTCAAATCCAGTCGGCACAACAAGAATAGGGCCCCGGACCAAATCCCTGAGTTAGCCGATCTCAGCCGTGTGAACCCCGATGGTCAATTAGTAGCCCAACATTCCAGTCTTGGCAAATAGCCAGTTAATGGGTGAGTGGGTTCACATACAACTAGAGAAAGAGTATCACGAAATGAGCAAGCCAAGGTAGATAAAGCAGCAACCGAAAACCCTCTCAAGAAGGGGAGGTGAACATGATCAAGAAAACCAACCCTTCTGGACACCATTCACAGGGAAAGACTAAAATTCATTCTACCACATGGAGAATGCAGACTTCCACACCAAGGGAATTCACTCCCATTAATGAGCCTATGACCGATGTCATGAAGAAGTTACTTAAGGCAAGACTTATAGAATTACCGATAGGAGCCAAGATGCCTCCTTTCTATGGAGGCGATACATCTCAATGGTGCGATTGGCATCAAAACTATGCCCATAGCACGGAGGAATGTTGAGCTTTCAGACATAGAGTTCAGGACCTCATTAATAATGACACGATAAGTGTCAAAAAGAAAGAGGCTGATGACATAGAAAAACCAGAAACTCTAGATGCTTCGACAAACAATTATGATGTCAACCTGATTAACTTAGGAGAATCACAAGTTGTGCCTAAACCTGAAGAACATCCACAAAGGACTTGAAGCATAAGAAGAAATCAACTGGAAAGTCCAGTAGATGAAGAACAAAACGAGCACAACCTTACATAGGAGTTACTGACTAAGGATACTCAAGATCAAAGCAGTGAGGATGACCTTAGCTCCAAGCTCATAATTGAAGAAGGGGGAGAAGAAAATGGTTTCACATATGGGATTCCACTCCAAGATACACTCCCAAAAGTGGCACAAGAAATCCCCATCATCAAGAGTCACACTAGAGCATATGAACCCTTCAACCCATACTTTCAAGTTAATACAAGAAATAGTTAATACGTGTGTGGTAACGAATCAAACTCGCAAGAGTAATATGAACTCGAGCATAAGCTCAACCAAGGTTTTGAACCTATGGATTCCCAAGCCCATAACGACAAGAAAAATCTTAATTCTGAGACAATACCTTGTGAGGGGGCAAATAAGCAAGTGCTAAAAGGAAGCCCTTCACCTCAAAACCTCCACAACCCACTTAAATGGGATCATATGATGAGGACGATGTATTAGAAATTGACATGATCCAGATCAACAAGAAGGGATCATCTTCGAAACAAGGCGTCAACAACCCAAAGTCTCTCATTACGCTTCCAAATAAGGGGCCAACACCTCAAATATCAAAAGAGGTCCAATCTTTGGAAATTCTAAGGGGCTCACGTGGGCCACATTCACCAGACTTCCGCACCAACCCACCTACATGGGATGAGGAGCCAAGCTTAAAAGATTTAAGCGAGTCACCTATCGAGGTGAACTTAGTTATAGACGATGGAGAAGCAAAGAGCCAAATTTGACTATTCCCAAGGATTTGGCATCTTCACTAGAGTTGATAGCGTTTGAACCTTTGGATAAGAGGCCCACCTGGGCCAGCTTCACAAGAGTTCTTGAATGATCCACCAATCTAGGATCAAGAATTGGATATTGAAAATCCGACCATGTTACCTCCTCAAGAAGCAAGCTCTCTAAAAGTCTTCAACGACATGAGCATGACTCCGATAACTGGAGCACCACCATATCAAGAGAATTCATCCTGTGAAGAACAAGTTCCCAATGGAACAGAAAGCCCTGTAGGGGCAACCCCATCAAAATATTTAATAGGGGCAAACTCCTCTCATGAAGAGGATACAATAAGGGCAACTAATGAGACTGAACCCTTCTTCGTTGACTTCCAACGTTTAGTAAGTCCATCTAATACCAACTTAATCACTCTTCTGGTGCGAGAGTCTCACCTAAGCTCGAGCACTGAGCAGGAGCCTACTACGGAGTTAACCTCCGAAAAGCAATTCGAAATTTGCAATGGAAAAGATTATCGAAAAGGAGTTGGGTGATTACTCACCCCTTGCAAATAACCAAATGAGGCATTCTTGCCTCACACTTCGAAAGGCATTAACACCTAATGTGTAACATGAAGTACTCCTTTAACGGAAAAACTCTGATGAGCCTATCCGTCTATACAGAAATTGAGGGATTAGGAAACTGAGAGTGATTTTTAATCCTGAGATCAAGGTCCAAGTGGAGCAGTTTAAAGGAAAAGTTCAACAGAGTCTCAACAACCATTGTCAAAGAGATTTTGGATGCCAACCTGAGTCAAGGGAAATCAGAGGAAGAC
>NW_006498320.1:1172936-1221445 GCF_000471905.2 Amborella trichopoda
AAGTTGCTAAAAAAAAAAGGTCACCTTTTGACTCTTCTTCCTCCTCCCCCTCTTCCTTTGTTATTGTTTTCTTCTTCAAAATAATAAAAAATAAAAAAAATAAAATCCACTAGGTTGAAAATTCGAAGGGAACCCCATGCGTTGGAAAAAAGGCTACCGAGCTGAACACCCAAAAGGGACCCCGGAGAGATAAAAAAGAGAAAAAAAAAAATCCGCTAGGCTGAAAATCCGAAAGGAACCCCAAGCATTGGAAAAAATACTACCGGACTGAACACCCGAAAGGGACCCTAGGGCGATAAAAAAAGAAGAAGTTATCTCCTTCCTTCTAATCTCCAAAATACTTCTCTCTAAACATCTTCTTTTCCTCCCCAGAGTTAAAGTGGTGTTAAAAGAAAAAATCAATAAGCATTAGCCTGACGGAACATTTTTAAGGACTTAAATAGTCTGAAACTTCGAAAGGTGGTGGTGGGGGAATGAAATCGAAAATCCAAAGAGATTCTGAACATCCAAGGACGGTATTCTATATTTTCAAGACTCTGTTTCGCTCGAAACTACCAAGAACTCTCTTTGATTGCAATACAAGAGCTGAGGTTGGAAGATAAAGACATACTTGATGATTCCTCATCCTAAAGATTCAAACAAGGACCCGATACGCTCACGTAGAGTCCACCAAAGGGGTCACAAGTGGTTATATTGTAAGACCTACATTAAAGAAAATCACCCCCAACAGGGGCAGCAAAAAAATAAAAAACTCCATGGTCGTATGAGTATAACTGCCGACTACATGGTCCATCGCTGTATGACGCTAAACTGCTTAGAGAGCTCTATGGTTACAAGAGTTGATACTGCTTTGTTTTTAGAAATATCTTTCCCTTTTCAAAAAATTTCACTATATGTTTGTGTTTTCGAAAACTTTAATTTCTTCGTTAAAATTGTAACCTGTCCCTGCTCCGAGTTCTATTTCAATCATCCCCCTACTTTCACAATTTCTAAAAGACTTTTAAAACAAAGGAGCTTGAACACCTATATATGATGATAACCGTGTTGCCGCGATTGTCGCGTTGCTGCCTCGTCTCTCTCTTCGGATTCGGCCTAACAAGTCTCTTCCTATAAAAAGCCTTTTTCCTATAGACAGCCGTAGGAAACCCTAAGGAAATCTAGGAAAATGCAGGTTTGCATATTTGAAAATGAAGTTAAGTGGCATGGCCAGAAAATTCAACTCAAGTTTCAAGCTTGTGTAACTTATCGACATTTCATGCCGAACACCCTAGGAGTAAAAATGCCCTAGGTGGGTGAGCTTCGTGAGCACAATGAATTGGAGGGATAGTTGGTGTGCCCTCTGACCACAGGATATTAGGAACAAATTTTCAATGTCTGCATTATTCTCTCTTTCCCTAAACCTATAGACAACCTTAAGAAACCCTAAGGGAATCAAAGAAGATGCCAGAGTTAAAAAAAAAATTAAAAATGTGAAAACCCCTGAAGTTAAGCGGCATAACCAGAAAATTCAACTCGAGTTTCAAGCTTGTGTAACTCATCAACATCTCACACCGAAAACCCTAGGAGGAAAAATGCCCTAGGTGGGTGAGCTGGGTGAGCGCAATAACTTGAAGGGATAGTTGGTGTGCCCCCTGACCATGTGACTTCATGACGACATTTAAAATGTCTACTTTTTCTTTGATGTTCACCTAGCCCTTGAAGGACAGGGAATGCCAATGTGTCTACTTCTTTGCCACTCACTTGTCCCCCGAAGGACAGGGAGTGCCAAAGAGAGCAACTGCAAACACCCCATTTAAACTGGCAAATTCTATGGTTTCTTGAACCATTAGGATCATACTTAACCTAGTAAACCCAAATCTATATTTCACACAACCTATCTTGTGGCCCTAAACCAGTCTGCCTGCACAGAACCCTGCAGAACCCTATTTTGACCCAGATTTCTGTAAACGCCCTATTTTACTAAAAAAAATCATTAAAAATAGTAAAAAAAACATGTTTTGACCCAAATTTTCTCTGGAGGCTTCACAAGAGGCTGAGGAAGACACTCAAATTGAAAACCATCAATTTTGACAGATTTTGGTTTGGGCGACACTAGTGGTGTCGCCCAAGTCATCTTGTAAATATCCTGTTTTACCAAACAAATCATTAAAAATAGTAAAAAAATCCATTTTGACCCAAAATTTTTTTGATAGCTTCACAAAAGGCTAAGGAATGCACTCAAAGTAAAAAAATTTCAATTTTGACATTTTTTTACTTGGGCGACACTGCTCGTGTCGACCAGCGTGAACTGGGCTACACTACCCGTGTCACCTAGATCCGAGACCCTCAAAACCCTTTTTTTTGGATATGTATGCACTTGTTACCTGATTATACCCTTCCCAGCCTAATTTGACCCCTATAAAGCCTCTTTTCGTGGCCATTAGATGGGGGCAGAGATCAAAAACTTGAGAGAAATCATAAATAGCTTCAGGAAAACCCCAGACTCTTGGAACTTCAATCCTTAAGTCTGACAGAGCCTAGACCTAGGACACCTAGAACCATCTATAGCGCACAACCACCCTATACTGAAAGGACTTATTGGCTAATATTCGGATCAGAGAGACAAAAGATGATCGGTTCTGATACTGGCGAGCCTCATAAGGCTCGGGAATCCCGGGCCATCCGGCCCGGTTCAATATCATTTTCTTCCATTTTATCTCTTTTTCTTTTATTTTTTTCATTTTATTTTGATTTGTTTGTTTACTTAAAAATCGCATTTTGTAATGTCTTGGATCATGCTGGCCCTACCACAGATATGAGAGTAGATCTACTCGTTTCCGGGCAAATCTGTCCTCAGATTTGAATTCGATTTGTCTCACCTTCTCTAACATTTCATTTTCATTAGTTTAAGGTGTCAAATCCAAGAGAACTTCACCACCAGATCTGTCAGATTTGCATCATAAACTGAATGGAGCGGCATGCTTAAACAAAAGGTAATCATAGGAGGGATAAGTCCATATTCTTTCATACAGTCATATGGGCACATTATGGTATATATGAGATCAATGCGGATAAAAAATATGTTGTTGATCTGACGAGTCATACATGTATCTGTCGAGTGTGGCAAGTTAGTGGTTTGTCGTGCAATCTTGCGATCGCTGCTATAAATCATATGCATCAGGACGTTACAGAATATTGCATCGTTTATTTCACAGTGGATATGTACCGTAGTGCATATTCCCTTCCCTTCAACTATATGCCTGATGCACTTGAGTTGCTAGAGATTGTTTATACAACAATACTGCTGCCAACTACAAGGAGAACCACAGGTCAGTCAAAAAAATGATGCAAACAAACAGAGTACAAAGAGATTAGGCCTCTTAAGTATAGCCGCTGCAAGGTCGTGAGCCATAACAGGAAGACATGCAAATTGAGTATTTGAATGTAAATAGGCCAGTAGTGTCAATTGATCTTTTGTTTGTCTTTTTTGTTATCTGAATTTGCAAAGAGGCCAGTAGTGCCAGTTGATTTTTTTTTTTGTCTTTTTGGTTACCTGAATTTGTAAAGAGGCCAATAGTGTCAGTTCATATTTTTTTATATGCCTTTTTTGTTATTTGAATTTGTAAAAAAGTTAGTTGATCTTTTTTTATCTAGCATTACCAACAATAGAGTGGTTGATCCACTTAGGTGTTGGTAGGACGAACAACCTTTGACAAGGCTTAGAACAAAAAAGCTAATGCAGTTGCACCTCATGCATACTGACCAGCTACATCCATATATTGAAAAAGTTGTAAATATATGGTAGGATCCGTACCATCTGTGGAATCCACAAAGATTATGCAGCCGACTAGGTATAGGAGGTAGGCACGGGTGTGTCGTAACAGGGTATTACGGTTATAGTTATGTGGCAGCTGTTTAAATGTGTTCCTCAACCATGTCAGTCGGACAATAGAATGGTTAAAATCTGGTGGCACTTGTCCTAGCATGTGGCATATAAAATCATCGTACTTCTTCACTCTCCTAAGAGTTACAGCTACACCAGTCACCCTTAACCAGAGAATCATCAATCCTAAGGGTATTTCTCCGATCTTGAAATTGAATTTGTGATTTTAAATATTAAAATAAATAAATTGATTAACCAACATGATAGGCAAAGAATATAATTTGAAACCTGTGTACATATTTCTCCTTTTCAAATCTTTTGTGATATGTATTGTCTCTGTCGATTGAGGAATGTAGGAATTTTAGGACCTCCAGGGCAGGGTACGCCTTTGGCCATGATCCCTGTTCAAAAATCTATCATCATCCATCTTCAATCAAAACACAACTTGGAAGTATATGCTCAAGTTGGTGTAAAAAGAAAATGAAATAATACATAGCATGAGAAGGGACCATGGATAAGAAGCAGAAAAATGCTTATAGAGAAAAGACCATGGATAAGAAGCAGAAAAACATGCACAAACCACTAGAAAAGCATGAGCATATCATTAAAATACTCAAGATGCATGTATCCTAGAAAATGAAGGAGAAATTACATAAACAACTGTAACAAATGCTTCATACAAAGAAGAGAAAAATGAAGAGTCAGAGCACAAGAAAAAAAATGGAGAGAGAAGAGATTACATTTTATCCAATGTAATAATAAAAAACAACCCACAACAACAGATTTAAGGGTTTGCAATATCAAACCACTAACAAAGCCTTGGTCTACGCAATCAAATAAAACTACCAATACATGTATACCAGAAAATTTGATAATGATCTCGACGTATCTTCAGGCCTTTACTTCTTGGAGTAATAGAATGAAAATGTTCATCATCACCCAAACTAAAATCAAATTCCTAAACCCATAATCCCCATTGCATAACAATCAACCAGATTCAAAACATCTAATGTAAGACCAAGTTGATAACCACCATCACAGCAATAGAACTCAAATTGAACTGAATCAGAGCCATATCAACCCAAAACAGTACAGAGCACTCATTTCAACAATGCTAACACCAAAATCCCATTCCAAAACAAGCTAAAAAACAATGAAAAACTTGCCCAATTCAGTGGAAAAAAGAACCTAATTTACATTGTACATACCCTAATTTGGTTGAAATAGTACAAAGTACTCAAAAAAAAAAATTTTGGTAGAGCTTTCTCACCAAATAAGGAGAATTTAATGAGATGAGCGAAATGAAGGAGACCCGTGAGAAATTGAGCCCCTAGAACTCGGAGGATAAAGAGAACCCTTAAACGGTATGAACAGAACCGTAAAGGAGAAAAGGAAACCGTAAATGAAAAAAGGGTTTCAAGTAGGGTTTATAGTGCCTAATTAGTACTACAGTTATTCGAGTACCGTAATACCGAAAGGTTTTTTCAAGGTATTTTTTTAAGTACCGTATAACATTCGGTATTCAATATGGTATTTAGAGTACTGTAATTGTTCTTTACGATAATATGACTGCCGTGAAGGTTATTTTAGTCACAAAACACCCAAAATTTAAGAAAAAAGGTGTGCACGAGGTTTATGAAAGTTGGAGTTTTTTTCTAATAGACGAAAATTAAAGTATATTTGTGATAATTTCCCAAAATTCATTCATAATTTCCCAAAATTTATTGTCTCAACTCCTGATTCACCAAAAAAAAAAGACAAAATATGAGAAATAGAATTCATTTGAGAAAGGTTACTGTCTTAAATAGATGTTAATAATAGGCAGAGTTTGAGGGCAAGGCACTACATCAAAATGTGCCTACAAAATTGAGTTTGCACATATCCAACTACTAGTCTTTAAATTACAAATATGTAAGAGGCCCCCATCTAAGTACACCCTTGCCTTTCACCTTTGGTCGACGTTCCCATCTGGGTTCCTCAGGCATAGCAAGACCGTAATACTGGTCTTCTCTAGACTTTGTTCTCGTCTCATCGTCCTCCTCGGCTTCACTCTCCCTTCCTCCATTTTGCTCCTCACCATCCTCTTTGCTTTCACTATCCTCCTCATCACCCTTCACTCTTCTCTAGTGCAACTGGTGTGTTCTTTACTAACAATTCATGAGCAACAACTACATAACGCCTGGAATCCTCTTTTTGATAAGCTCTATCTTTCGCCAATTAAGCTTCCATTTTGACAAGGCTTGAGTGGATTCATCGATACAAAACATCTTTTTTTTCTGAAATAAAATTCACTAGTATAATAAGTACTCATTGTAGACAATGTAAGAATATTAAAAGAATAAAAATTTAATAATATGATAAAAATGTGAATTACGAAACAACAACTAAATTAATTTGATGCTGATAAGAATTGTCGTACCTCTTCTTATGAAACTATAGGAGCTCAAGGTATTGTCCCTTAAGCAAATTCTTAAGTCAAACACAATACATAGTTACATACACATTGATCAAAATCTCAATGCATAAACAAAAATTCAATTATAGGAAAAAACAATTTTGCACCATAATAATTCACAATCACCATCTCGAATGTTCTATTCACAATGTTCTTAGAGTTAAAAAATGAAAGGCTAATTTTATTATGTTGTGGGGAAGGTGCTTTTACTGCTTATTTTTTAAAAAGGTATTTTTAAGAAATGTACGATCTTTTTATTTTTAAGAAATGTACGATCTAACTTACAATTGTTATGGAAAGAAAATAAATATGTATGAGAAAGAAATTATAAACCTATTCCAAAATTAAGTTCTAACTTCAAGAATGATTAATGACCATAGCAAAGTTTACTAAATATAGTCTAGCAAAATTATTCCTCAGTTTCCAAAGATTAGACCTAAATGCCCCTACCCTTAAGCACTGACTCAAGCTTAGATGAAAAATTCTAGGCAGCAGGACCATTAAATTGAAATTCCGAGTTCCCCTTTCATATTTCGCATAATTAAGGATGTTAAGACAAATTGAAAAATAATAAAAGGAAAAGGGTCGGTAAAAAACAAACAAAAGGTGAAAATCCACAAACATGGTAGATAGGGAGAAATGAATCAGAATTGAAAAACATCATCATCTTGAAAGATCATATCTCCTAAACAATTAAAGAGAATATTAAAGGACCGGTATATCACATCAAGTAGTTCAGACTAGACAACTTCAAATTGAACACAGAAATATCAAAGGTGCCATGTTTTTGATATATTGATACAAATTTTTTTTAATATCATCCGTTGGATGGATGGATCCCTAAAGGAAACCCTAATCATGCAAGCATAAAGAGCTGCAACGATGGAAGTGACTTGATTAAAATAACATGCATGATAAAAATGCCTCTAGTAAAAAATTTGTATACACAATTGTACGAGCCATCCAAGTTTCCTCTCAAGCCACCGCAAATAAGCACCAATTTGCTACAAAGACAATCCATGCCTCAATTTGTTAATAGCAGACTAAGCATGTCTCTGTCCTAAGCTCTCTCACTGAAGTTTATGGATCATCTCATAGAAGCTCATGGTAGTAGTCAAGCATATTAGCCATTAATCCTTACCACTGAATCAATCACAATACTGCCATTAAAATACAAAAAATGAACACAATCGTGGAAGAAATTCTTTGATCCAATGAAGAAGAGAGAGAGAGACAGAAAGATAAAACCTATAAATCAGAGTTCAAGCAAAAAAAAAAAAAATGGAGGAATTTGCATAAGAATAGACCCTGTGGCAACAATCAATAAGAAAAAAATTACAACAGAATAGAGAAAAAGTTAGAGAGAGAAGAGGAGTCGAGAGATGGCCGAAGTATCATTACCTGTGTTTCTCCTTCTCCTCGAGCGATGGGCTTAGTCTATCTTTCTCATGAGTGGGATTATCTGGCGTGCCTAAATGGGTTTCTCTCTCTCTCTCTTCTAGAGCTTCTTCGTCCCAACACTTTCCCCTACTTCTCCAGTGCTTTTTCTTTCTCTATCTCTAAAAATGAGTTTTTCTCTCTCTCTCTCTCTATGTCTCTCTCTTTTTGTGTGTGTATGTATATGTGTACTACAGGCTATTTGAAATGGGTTACCGGCTTCGTCGACGACTCTATTTTTGTTACAATTTGAGTGAATTAATCTCAGCCACCCATTTTAAATCAATGGTTAAAAAGGTAGGGGAGGATAGAACTTCTATGCTGTAGAAAAAACATAAAAAGCTTTCCCTATAATGTAATGAATATCTTTTAATATAATAATGATGAGAAGGTAGCATACAATATAACATATATTATAAGATATTCATTATGTTATATTATAGTATAACTAATTTATTATGCTACCTTCTCATATAATATGTATTCATTATATTACATTATAATACAATATTATGGTATATTTTTGTAATATTATAATATTGTATTATAGTGTCTATGATGTTATACTATAATATAATATAATAATAATGATAAAGTAGTATACATTATAACATATATTATAGAAAAAAGTTTATATAAGGATGCTACCGTATAATGTAGAACTACGGATGCCCCTCAAAAATCCATCAGAAAAGATAGTTTTAATATTGAAAAACCTTTTGATTGATCATCTCGACATCGAGATGTATGACTATGAAAAATAAAAAGATTTTAAGTATCAGAAATAGTGCATTTTACAACATATTATCTATACCGTCCATTTTCAAGATTTTCATATGTTTATAGATGTACTTGATTTTAAACATTTTTTAATTTTAAAATTTTGTAATTAAATGTAAAAATAGATTTTAAGATAATCCTAAAAACATTTTACATCAAAATCATATACCATGATAAAATTTGAAGGTGCACCTTCCCTCTATACCTCCGGATGCATCCGTATGGAAACTGCACCCTATATTATAAGATAGTCATTATGTTCTATTATAATATAAACAATATCTTATGCTACGCTGCCTTTATATTATCCTATAACTTGATTATAGCCGTATTACATGATAATATAATATACTACACTGTCATTGGATAACATCTCATTTTACTATTCTCATAGTATAACCTCAATATAACATATTTTATAAGATACTCAAATAAACAATATATTATGCTACCTTCTCTTTATATTATACTATACCATCATTATAACCATATTACATTATACTATAATCTACAACCTTCTCATAGCATAACCTCTCGATTCATTATGTTATATTAGTGTATACTATATATATTATAAGATATTCATTATATTAAATTATAGTATAAATAATATACTATGCTACCTTCTCTTTATATTGTACTATATCAGGATTATAACCATATTACGACGTACTTGATCACTGGCAGCGGTAACTAGGAGTGTCGTTGCATTATACTATGATACAACCGTTGCATTGGATCATTGTTCTATACTATAATATACTACCTTCTCATAGTATAACCTCAATATAACACATATGATAAGTTATTCATTATGTTATATAATAGTATAAATAATATATTATGCTATCTTCTCTTTATATTATACTATAACTTGATTGTAACCATATTACATTATACTATAATACACTACCTTCTCATAGTATAAGAGGTATATATTAATACTATGATGTTATACTATAATATAGCATAATGAATATCTTATAATATTCATTACTATTATATTAAGAGTAATGATCCTATGAGACCCTCCCACACCCATGTGTGTAGGACCCTCATGGATCACCATTAAATTTGGCACAGATCTCTCGAAAAGTTATCACATGGGTGTCAGACTTCACTTTTTTAGAGATCTGTGCTAAATTTAATGGTGATCCTTTGGGGTCCTACACACATAGGTGTGAGAGGGTCTCACAAGGTCATTTCCCTTATATTAAATACTACCTTCTCATTATATTCATTATGTTATATTATAGTATAAATAATTTATTCTCCTACCTTCTCTTTATATTATACTATAACTTGATTATGACCATATTACATTATACTATAATATACTACCTTCTCATAGTATAACCTCTTATTATAGTGTTCTCATAGTATAACCTCTCAATATACCATTATAGTAAGATATAGTATTATATTTTATGTACCAATATTATATTGGATTAGTATTCATTATAATATTCTATATTACAATATTATAGTATTATAGTTATTATATTATAGTATAATAGTAAGGTAATATAATATAATATAATACAATATAGTATAATATTAATATAATATAATCAAGTTATAATACGACTATATGGTACACCTTATAACATAATACAATAAGTTAAAATTATAATATCTAATAATGCTTTGTGGAGATATTAGGAATATCTAATAATGCTTTGTGGAGATATTAGGAATATCTAATAATGCTTTGTGGAAAATATCTTCTTTATGCTGGCTAATGAATGTAGAATTCCTGTAGAGGTTGATTAGAAAAATCTTTGCAGGTTTTCAGTTTTCTCTTTTGGATAATTAAGTGGGGAAGAATGACCCCTACCCATTTTTTCAATAGGTTAGGGAGTAACATTTTGAAGGTGTTAATTGGAGGTGTCAGCATTTTGGATAATTAAGTAGGGAAGAATGACTCCTACCCTTTTTTTCAATAGATTAGGGAGTAACATTTTGAAGGTGTTAATTCAATAGGTTAGAGAGTTACATTTTGAAAGTGTTAATTGGGGGTGTCAAGGGAAGGTAACTGAATATGGGCATGCTGCCACCACGACTACAACCACAACCCCATTCCCAGCCCCTTTCTTGCAGGTTATCAGATAGAGAGAATAAAAGTAAATTAAGAGATAACATTATAAAATTATTCTAGAGAGTATTACAGTAAAGGTACATGATGATGAATTTATGGTAGTGATTAAGGTGGAAAGTGAACCAGTAACCATTTGACCGATCTACATAGATATGAAGAGAAAGAAGCAATTTTTACCTTCAAATCTATCTAGACCAGTGACTAGTTATTTTGTTTTAAAGGAAACCAAGAGCAACTAGTTAAATTAGCATTCCAGTCCCTTGATTCATTTTGAAATCTCAAACTCCATCAACACTCCCCAAATATTTACCAAGCAACTAACATGTCGATGTGCCATACTTGGTGGCATACGGTCTACCTATCCCCTGCTAGTCATGCTTTCTATGTCTTGGAGAAAGGCCCTCTTCCCTCTTTCTCTCTCTAGAATGGGTGTCTTTCTCTCTCCTCCTATCAATGCAAACAGAACTTTGTTCCCCTTATCTCTCTCTCTGAAATGGATTTGAAATTTGAGTGATGACAGAAGCCTAATGATTCATGCAACAAAACCTCTGCACCCACACATGCGCTCCCTCTCAAATGACACCTACACTGTGCACGTGAATAGTGCACCTCTATCAATGCTCTGGTTTCACATTCCAGATAATGGATTATCCGTAAAGATGAAGAAAATGTCTTTGATACATCCTCCCAATAAAAGTTTAATTATTTCCAATTTAAATAATACTCTAGCCATTCCCTTCCGAGATACTTCTGGACTACTGTCTGTTAGAGATATAATAGAGCAGCAAAACTATACTAATCTATATGCTCAAACTTTAGGATCTCAAACTGAAAGAATAGAAACTATCCTAGAAGGTATCAAAGATGAAATCCAACCTATAAAACAAAATATTTTTATAAAAGAAGGAAAAGATTTATTCCAACAAACTTTTCCAAGAAATATTATTAAACCAATTAAATAACCACGGTCTCTTAGTGCAAAACCCTTAATTACTTTAAGTACTAACATTCTTGAAAATTCAAATCTAGTAAGAGAACCTTTAAAAATCTCTACAGCAGAGCTTGATTCTCTAACTAATCAGTTAACCAATTTATCATTAAGATAAGTAAATGTTTTATTTGAACCAGCAGTTAACCAATTTATCATTAAAATAAGTAAATGTTTTATTTGAACCAGACACCTGTTATGAAAATTCAGAAGAATTATTCTCTGCAGAGTACATTGAAAATTTGGATACTGACTCTGATGTTATAAAACCAAAATATTTTGTTGAATCAAAACAAATACTCAACAATATGAATGTTACTAGAAATATTAAAACAAAAAGCAATTATGATCGTCCCTCTCCAGTAGACATACAATTTGAAAAAATTCTTGATATTGTTACTCAAACTCTCTTAAGTGACTCTGAATGGAAATAGATAGTATGATTGAACATCAAATTATAAACACCATCCAAAGTATGTCTATGTATGCTATTGTCTATCTATTAAGAAAAACTTTTTATCATACCAAAGCCAACTTAATAATTTAGGATTCCAAACAATTAAAAGGGTGGTGGAACAACTATCTAAACCATACCAAAAAAACAAACAATTCCTACCTACCATAAAACTGATCAAAATAATCAAACTATAAAAAATGAAACACATGGACTAGAAGAACTATTAACAAACAATTGTTACTACTCTTCTTGTTACTATAACGCATCATTTTGTAGAAAAAACTAAAGATCTTACTGAGAAAAATAGAGATCTCCTTCATACAATTAAATGTCATACACTATCCCAATTCCGTTGTATAAAGATGTCTTCCTAAATAGACTTTTAACTCTTGATGATGCCGAAAGCATCCTCTAGAAAGAAAAGTTATTTTCTGGTATACCTCAGTGTTTTAGTGAAAAAGTAAAATCCTATATAATTGAAGGAGGGGGGAGTATAAATATACTTGCTCAACCCACTTATGCTGAAATGATACTAATAATTAATAAAGCAGGAATAACGCTATGTAATGATTTAAGATTAAAATAACAACTTAAAAGAAAAAAAATAGTCAGTAAAAAAGAATTAAGAAATTTCTACTATCAATTTAGAATAAATCCTTATCACTCTACCAATAAACCCAGTAAATATTTGAAATGTGATAAAACTTACAGCAAGAAAGATAACAAGAAACAAAAGAAAAATAAAACTAATAAAAACCAAATTATAGACAATAACAACAAATGAACAAATAAAATTCCCACTTGTAACATTTGTGGAAAGAAAGGACGTTACGCTAATAAGTGTTTTTCAAAGAAAAAGCATATTAACAACTTAGAAAAAAGTTCAGAAGAAGATGAAGGAAAATTATCGTATTCTTCCTCGTCTGAATCAGAAACTTCTAATGATTCGTTCTTGCTCATTAAATGTTTTAACTACTTTAACAACAACCTTTTATAGAAATGTTTTCTAACTCCACAAATATGGAGTTTAAGAATAAGCTGTAAAAGAACATTTTGAAAATCGAAACAAACCAGTAAAAGAAAAATTCCATCAAATACTTCTATTTATGACTTCAATAAAATAATGAAAGAAGCTAGAACCAGAAAACCTTTAAGAGAAGACATAACCATATCTAATTTAAAAAGAGAAATTAATAAAACTAATGAAGAAATCAAATCTTTAAAAAAAAGATTAAAAATTCTAGAAGAGAGTTATAATACTATAATAGAAGAAGAAATTAATGAAGACACAAACTTCCTTAATAATTTGCAATTTAAAGTTAAAAAATGGCTCGTCAAAATAGATATAAAAATCAAACACTTTACTTTATACCAAATAGCTTTGATAGATTCAAATGCTGATTTAAATTGTATAAAAGACGAACTTATTTCTCCTCAATATTTTGAAAAAGCGATCATAAACTTTACACTGCCAATTTAAATAAATTAAAAATAAATAATTAGGTATCAAACACTCGAGTTTGCAAAGATGGATTGCTTCTTGATATAAACTTCTTACTAGTAAAAGATTAGAGACAAAAGGAAATACTTGGAACACTAGGAAATTTATGCTATCAATTAGGAATAAATCCTTATCACCTTACTAGAAAATACTAAAGGGCGGTTTGTATAGAACCGAGGCTCTAAACAATCAAAGAAGAGCCCACCTTCTAATACTGTCAAGATATGTGGTTTCAATACTGAAAATCTTAAAATCAAGCTAAATCAAACAAAAAAAAATCCATCAAAATTCAAAAACATTAAAACAGTCTTTTATCAAAACCAAACTAAGAAAACTAAAGAGATCCATCAAAGAGTGTGAGGTGTTTATGGTCATCATTTCCCCCCTACTATAATATAAATAGGAAAACAAAAAAATTGAGAGGTACGTGTCCAAATTTTAGATGAAAACATAGTTTAAAAAACATCCCATTTTGAAAAAAAAAAGCCTTCGAGGCAGTTAGTTAGCCTGAGGGAGTTATTTCCTTCTCTCTCCTCTCCCCATTTTCTGTCTCCCCGCCCCTCTATCTAACAGAGTATGCACATTCCAGGTACGCCCGTCCCCGTTTCTCTCTTAGCTTCCATTTCTTTCTCCCCCGCACCACCATCTCTCTACCCTGCTAAACTCCACTTTCCTCTCAGGGCTTAAGAAGAACACATACTATCTCGATCAAGAAACATGACTCAAGAATAACATAGATTCTCTTGATCAAGAAACCTCAGGTATACGCCATTGTCTTTCTCCCCCCATTTGTCCTCCCCCACCCTCTCACCATTTTAATTCCCCCAGCTTCTCTCTACCCTGTCACGTATTTCCTTCCTCAATTTTTGGAACCTCTGTCTCTCTCTGTCTCACTCTCCTCCCCCACCCTCCCTCTCTCTCTCTACCCTCCTCTTACTCTCTCTCTCCTCTTATTTCCTTTATCCTCCCCAACTCTCCCTGTCTACCCTTCTCACTCCCATGTCTCACTCTCCTCCCCCACCCTTCCTCTCTCTCTACCCTCCTCTCTCCCGCTACCCATTTTCTTTGACTGTCTCAATCCTCTTACCCATTTTCTTTGTCTCTCTTAATCCTCTATGATGGAATTTGTTTCTCGGGATTTTTTTTAATGGAGATGTTGGTTATCTGTTTCTTGAATTTTGATGGAGCTCTTTATTTTGGTTTTAGTAGGAGATGTTGATTTAAGGTGTTAATCTTCTTTGATCTCTGGAATTTTGATGGAGACGTTGGTTTTCTGCTTTTTTAATTTTGATGGATCTCTTTAGTTTGCTTAGCTTGGATTTAGTAGGAGACATTGATTTTCTGTTTATTGAATTTTGATGGACATCTTTAGTTTGGTTTTCGTAGGAGGTCTTGATTTTGGGTTTTAATCTTCTTTAATATATGAAATTTTGATGGAGACGTAGATTTTCTGGATTGAGAATTTTGATGGATCTCTTTTTTGTTCTTAGTTTGGATCTCTTTTTTGTTCTTAGTTTGGTTTGATGGATCTCTTTAGTTTTCTTAGTTTGGTTTTGGTCGGAGACTGCTTTAATTTTCTTTGGAGACGTTTAATTTCTGTTTTTTGAATTTTGATGGATGTTTATTTAGTTTGGTTTTAAGATTTTCAGTACTGAAACCGTATTTTTTTACACTATTTGAAGGTGGGCTCTATTTTGATTGTTTAGAGCCTCGGTTCTATACAAATCACACCCTTTAGTATTTAGTTGGTAGTATAACTTCTCATTATACTATTACAATATGCATAATATTATATTATACGCTTATATTATTGTATATTTTTTATTACCAATATTATATTACTACTATTATTACTATAGTGTAATAACTTAATATAATATAGAATGTAATAGTATTATATTATGATATAACACACTAATAATATAATTTAATCAAAGTATACCCACTGCCATAAGGTATATACCTTATATATGTAGGTAGTTTATACTATAATATAGCATAGTATATAGTATAACTTAAAATTATAATATCTAATAATGTTTTATGGAGATATTAGGGATCTCTTATGACACTGGAGAGTTGGTCAGCTCAGAAATGGCCTATCGTCAAACCAAAATTGATGTGGGTTTTCTATTAAATGCATTGATGAAAAATGTCTTCTTTATACTAGCTAATGAATGTAGAAATCCTGAGGAGGTTGACTAGAAAAATCTTTATGGTTTTCTGGTAGAGAGAACAAGAATGTGAAGTAAAAGAGAACCTAACAAAACTATTCCAGAGAATATTAGATTAAAGGTAGAGAATGATAAATTTAGAGTGGTGATTAAGGTGGAAAGTGAACAAATGAACTTTTAACCAGTGTATATAGATAGGAAGAAAAATGAGAAATTTTTCCTTCAAATCTATCTCGCCCGGGGACCAGTTATTTTTTTTTTAAGGTAGCCAAGAACAACCGGGTAAATTAGCATACCAGTCCCTAGACTCATTTTGGGAATCTGAAACTCTATCACCACGGCCTAAATGTTTACCTAGCGACCAACATGTCGATGTGCCATACTTAGTAGCACAAGGTCTACCTATCCCCTGCTTTCTCTCTCTTGAACACAAAACCCTCTCCCCTCTTTCTCTCTCTAAAATGGGTGTCTTTCTTTTGTCCTCCTGTCGACATACGCAAAAACTTTGTTCCCCCCTCTCTCGAGAAAATGGATTTGAACCATGTAACAAAACCTCGGCACCCACGCCCGTGCTCCCTCTCAAACGACACGTACACTTTGTACACACATTGAGTCATTTGCAGAGTGCACAAAAACTGAGTACTAATTTCAATTTTTGTAGTTCTTTGTGGGGATCGCAATGCACATTCCACTATACAACGCTCGTCATAGTGTGGGTAGCACGCCTACGCTTTGTATAGTCTGACTTGTCGTTATATTATTATGCATGATACAGTATTATATTATACTTTTATATTATTGTATAATAGTCTACTGTATCAATATACTATACTATAATTATTCATTGTATTATACTATAATAATAATACAATACAATATTATATTATATTATAATGCTATTATGTTATAATATAATAGCATAATATGATATCATACTATTACACTGTAATATACTATATAGTACAATATTATACAGTCAATTCCCTTCCTTTATACCATATAATATAATCAAGTTATAGTACTTCTATAAGGTATACCTTATAGCCGTAGGTAGTTTATACTATAAATTTATATTATCTAACAATGCTTTGTGTGGATATTCTGGATCTTTTATGACATTGGAGAGTTGGTCAGCTCAGAAATGATCTACAATCAAACCACAATTGACGTTGATTTCCTGTTAAATGGGTGGATGAAAAATGTTTTCTTTATGCTGGCTATGGAACGTAGAATTTCTGCAAAGGTTGACTAGATCTTTGGGGGTTTTTAATTAGAGAGAATAAGAGTGAATTAAAAGAGAACCTAACAAAACTATTTTAGAGAATATTACATTAAAGGTAGATAATGTTGAATTTTGTGGTGATTATGGTGGAAAGTGAACCAGTGAACGAAGTTGAAGTAAATGGATCAGACACGTGCTCTGGAGGGAGGTTTATTCTCTAGATTGTTTCAATTTTTCCTTTGTGATTATGAAACACAGAAGACCCCCACTACACCCTCTACCCCTTAGAGATTAGACCTTAAAATCTCGTATTCATACTTCGTGCTATCTTAAAGAAAGTTGTTCATAGGAAAAACAAAAACGCTAAG
This sequence comes from Amborella trichopoda, assembly GCF_000471905.2. Next base: position 1,190,279 of record NW_006498320.1, read on the forward strand.
GACATAATTGGAATACTAGACTGTTTGGAAGAGGACACTTCTAAAATCCTCTCCATGGAATGGGTTAGGAGCACTAATGTTGTTTGGGATGAGGCGGTCCATTTTAGCGAGCTTTTGATCAAAATTCTTGAAATGTTAATACATGTAAGCATTTGACCTTATTATTGATGACGACTAAAGAATTGAACCCCGAATTGTTGTTCTAAAGAACTCTGAGAATGAGCAGGATGATCTGCCTGTCCCTGAAGCTTTAAGGGGGGTAAGGTCATTAACTTGGAAGATAAAGAAGTGGATATGGCTGAGTTTATGGAGACAGTTGGTTGAGAAGTGGTTGTTGATGTGAAAGTAGTTGAAGGTTCTCATCTTCAAGCTGAGAAAGTCGAAGGCGTCATAGTTGAGAGTGATGAGGGAATTGGTATTCATAGTTTGGTTGCTATTCAGGATATAGTTAATGAGGGTGTTGGTGCGAAGGAAGTCGATGGTGCAAGGGCTACATGCCGTGTCGATGTAGGTTTTGAGGGTGGTGTTGTAACATGTCTTGCTCTGATAAAGGGATGATGACCATGAAACAATGAACGATGCCGGCTAACAAAATGGAAGGGATCCCGACCATGCTAGAGGTATATGGGACTCTCTTTGGAAGAATGTGTGAATGACATTGTTGAGTTTTCCATTGATGGCGAGGCTACTGAAGAAAATTGTGCAAACTTCTGAAGGAAGATGAAGCGCTTAAGGTTAACATATCCAACACAGCCCCCCTTCCTTGCTAGCACTGAGAGGTATAACTTCAGGTTGGAATGAAGATTTTATAGTCGAATGTTAGGGTCTGAGAAGTAACAGGAGGATGCGCATTTTGGAAGATATTATCAAAAAAGAAAAACCGTGCATAGTCCTTCAGGAAGCAAAGCTTTAGGCTGTCGACGCTGCGACAATTAGATCTGTTTAGGGCAGAAATCTAGTTGACTCAATAGTCTAGCCCTATCTGCTGAAATTTGTATATTATGGGACCCGCATTTTTGTCAAGGGGTCATGTGTTTATCTTGTTCTACTTTTTCTATCTCTATTTTGCTTGAGCTCCTTCTCGAGGCCAGTTTTTGGTTCTTGTGTGTATATGGGCCTAAAGAGCTCAATTTAAAAGAATCTTTTTTGCTTGAAATTATATATTTTCTCGATAGCATTTCGGTTCCTTGGTGTGGTATAGGTGAATTTAGCCTTATTAGCTGGCCACACGACTCTAATATTGTGCCTAGAATGTGGTATAGGTAAATTTAAACTTTTCTTTTTTATCTACATCAGAAGTTTAATGCTTTTATTTATGTTGATAATTTAAAGGACATCCCTATCATTGGCAAAAAATTTACATGGTTAAATGGGACAACCTTAAAACTTCAAAGTGTTGAAAATAGACAGAGTTCTAGTGACTCTACTCTAGGAAGCTTTATTCCTTCGTGCCATCATTATTGGGTTACCAGAACTGGCTTCAGACAATATCCAATTGTCATGAACATTGATGATGGTTGCTATGGATTTCGATTTGAGTTAGCTTGGTTGGAAGAACAAGTTCTCAAACAAATAATTAGGCACGTCTGGGAAAATGTCCAAATCGATGGTTACAGGGCTTTAAATTTGCAAAGAAGTTGCAAGCTATGAAGCACCAACTGCAAGAGTAGAGTAAGGAGGTGTCTGATAATATCTCTAGTAAAGTTAAACAGGCAGAGAGGAAAATCCAGTTCTTACACTCCAATGTATAGAATTCAATGGTATCATCGAAGAGCGGGCAAGCCTATGTTCAAATCTAGAAATGCAATTGGATAATTGGTTGATAAAAGAGAAGCTTTCCTGGTTTCAGAAATCTAGGTCCAAATGGATAAAAGAAGGGGACTGTAATATTAATTATTTTAGGCAGAAGTTTGTTAGGGATGGCATATAGAAGCAATTGATAAGGAAAATAAACGTCCTTCAAGGAAGCAACTAATCATTTGAAAAAAAGCTTTTCAAAATTCTTCCGACCGAAATTATCAATTGATGACCTATAATTTAAAAGTCAAATGAGAACCGGATAATTGAGTTGGAAGCCCCTTTCTCACTAGATGAAATCAAAGAAGCCGTTTTTGCTTATTCTAAAAGTTCTAGCTAATAGACTTAAAAATATTTTGGACATATTCATCTTGGGTCTCCAATTTGCCTTCATCAACGATTGACAAATCACGGATAATATTCTTATAAATTAAGAATATATTCATTCTAGTAAGTGTTTTGAGCAGGCTGATAATATGTGCAAGTTGGACTTCGAAGATGCTTAATCAGGCAGATCGAGACTATTTGATAGAAACCAACGCAAATATGAGGTTTAGTGAGTGATGGAGAAAGCGGGTGAGGGGTTGTTTGTCCAGTGCCTATTATCCCACATTGATTGAGGTAAAGCAGAAGGTCATTTCAGGGGTACTAGTGGTATTCGACAAGGAGTATTCCTCGCTTTTCCTTTTCAATTTGGCGGCAGAATCCTTTAGTTTGATGCTCCAATCAGTCAACCAAAGGGGATTGTTATCAAGTTTCCAAACTTTTATTTTTCAGCTACAATAGGATGTCAGTATTTTTTGTTTAAAAAATAATTGTGTATTTCAAAACAACAATATGGTTTCGTGATTTTTTCTAGTTTTTGTAGAGAGTGAAAATTGTAGGTTTGAATTTCACATTGAAGAAGAGAGAATTATGAGTTGCATTTAAGAGTATGCATTCACATGCCTTATACTCTTAGTATAAAAGTGAGAGAGATAGTGTATGTACGAAGCACGTACGGCATGTGATGCACACTCGCACATGCGTGTGTGAGGGTGTGGGCACAAGGCCGTTTGATGGCGCACTTTGCACTTCACTCGCATCGACGCAAGAGGCGCCCCTCATCCGAGCATGTGTGTGGGTCGAACTCGAGGCTGGATATATTTTTGTGAGCCCAACTCGTACGGGATAGCCAACGGTCATCTAACCATCGATGAAATTGAGGCAAAAGGAAGTTGTAACAACAACCATCAAGTGAGTTAAAGAGGTACATGTAACTTGTAGTGGTGGTTACATGTAGTTGTTGGTAGTGCATATAACCACCAATACAATAAATGTGCAGCCTCCTTATAGCTCTATATAATCGAGTCCTTCTGCCATACAAGATAAACAATTTCCAACACACTTTGAGCCTCTCAACATACTTTTTTTTTGTGAAAAACCAGAGATAACAATGGACTCATCTCTCTGTCTACTCATTTTTCTTTCTTTGAACCTTCATAAGACTATGGTGTCTAGTGTGTGGGTTCCAAGTTCGGGTGCATAGAGCTTTAAAACATCAAAAGAAACATCTCTGTTTTCCTGTATCCCGAAGACGAATTGTCCTTATGCACAACAAATAAAGTACTGAAGATGACAAATATCGTCTCCAGATAGCACTCCTTCGTGTCTGAAAACAATAAAGTTAAGCTTCAATTTTCTGATTTTGCACCACCTTTTTCTCCTTTTCACCCACCAATTTTCCAACATAAAAAACAAATTGTGTATGGTGCGACTACTCCTTTTTGGAAAGACAATCAGTTTTGCAGCTATCCTTTTAATCATCTCTTCACTGAACTACTTACAAAAGCACCCTGCCCAAATGCCAAAGTGCAGGAGGTGGTTTCTTGAGTGGGTTGGGAAATAGTTTGGGGAATGAAACTCATAGCTAGGAGAGTAAATGACCTGATAGCGGGACAACTTGAAAAGCAGCAGAGTATGTTGAGTTCTTCTTGCATCACCCTCATTGGCGTGATGAGTTCATTTGGGTCCAAGACACAAAGGTGTATATAAAGTTAAGTCCATGTACACTATTCTTGCATCGGATAGATCTTTCATAGTAATGCCTTCAGCTTGCCAGGTTTGAAAGATTCAGAAACCTTGTTCCTCCTTCAGTTGATTAGAACTTAATTTTGATGCTATTGTCATCAGAAATCCTGGTATTGCTGCAATCTATGGCACATTGGGTGACCAGAACAGCCATTTGTTTGTTCAGTTAACGTACATTTTTGGGGTGCATTGCTCGTTCTACATTTTTCATTAACAAACGTTTTGATGATGTTGAAAACAAAAAAAATAGCATTTGGGAACTTGTATTCACATCACCGTCCATGCTTCCATGGCCAGAGTTGGAAAACATTTCATGCCAAAAAAGTTTGGGTGGCCACTCATCCTTAGATAAAAATGGAGAATGAATGCCACATTGATTTCGTCCCAAAAAAAAAAAAAAACCCAACACACCGTCCTTCGTTAAAAATGAATACCCAATAACATTAGCTCATCACATGCTATCCTTGAATAAACTTGGGCAATGAGTATCCTATCCCAATACCATACTATGGAGTGGGAGGGTCAGATGTATTACTATTCCCAAAAAAAATCTTGGTACGCTCTCTTGCATAGATAAATATGTTGAGAACTTGAAATTACCAAAGATTTCCTTCATTTTTCACAAACAATCAATTTGTATCCTGTCTATTTTGTTTTTTTCCTTGAACCTTTGCACTTCTATCTGGTTCACTGTTCATTAATGGGTTCATTCTGATTCAATTTCCAACCTGCCCCGGCAGCCGTTCAACAACTGTTCCGGTTTTCAAAACATTGATATTCAAGAGACATTGCATTGCCTTATTACATTCTTCTTATAAGAGGATCTTGTCAGTAACTTGTATAGGCAGGGAAAGACTCGATGCAATTCAAACCACATATCATAAGCAGGTAAGTAAATAAGCATAAGATCCCAATTGGGGTATAAACATAGGCCAGGCCACACCTAATTCAGACACATGTATCAGCAATAAAAAAACTGAAGGAAAAAGTTTATGTAAGATTGAAACCCTAAACAACCAAATTAAGGTGCAGTTTATATAAAGTTGAATCCCTAAACAATCACATTAAGGTGCACCTCAAATATTCAATAGAATCAGTTTCAATGTTCAAACACCAAATCATCTTGACCTTGACATACATGAACATAAAAAAGTGAACTTTTAAGTCTTGAAAAATAATGCATCTTGTAATACATTATCTAAACCGTCAATTTTAAAGATTCACAAGTGCTCATAGATCTGTTTGATCTACACTATTTTTATGCTTGAAATTTTATAATTAGATGTTCGACTATCATAAAGATTTCCGGTGTTAAAACATCTTTCAACACCACACCTTTCTTTGATTGTTCAGAGGTCAGCCTTATACAAACCACACTCATAACTAAATAACCAAATGGAAATGGGTTCCACCTTTGGAAATTGAAAAGAAAACAAAAAGAGAAGAATCAGTGTATGGACCATGTATGAGCACTTAACTACTAAACAAGTTACTAAACAAACTTAAGATGCCAAATGAGGATATAGGAAATGGAAACGAGTTCCACCTTTTGAAATTGAAAAGAAAACAGAAAAAAAGAACCGGTGTATGGACCATGTAGGCCACAATTGGATCCAACTTTGCCAACAAATGAAACAGAAAGCAGTAATGGTAGTCGATACACGACTAGGAAAGAGGTTTTAGCATGGCCTTTGAGTGCTAAAAACAGTGTGATTACATGCCTTATTGCATTTGGCCTGATCTGATGATGGTTACAATTACAACAGAGGACAAAACAATATACTGGCCTGGTTTTCCCACTCCTTATCTTTCCAAAAGTTTGAACATCTTCTATGACAACAGAAAATCACCCATGGGGAGAGAGAGAGAGAGAGAGAGAGAGAGAGAGAGAGAGACAGAGACAGAGAGACAGAGAATGGTACAATACTGTGATGTTACACCTAATTACCTCTCCTCCCCTCTTCCCACCGGTCTAGCACCTACAATTACAAGAAGATCAGCCATATTCCAAAAACATATTTTAGACGATTAAGGAAACCTCAGAAGCATCAGGAAAAGAAATAAATGAAAAGATCTGGAAAAAAGGAGAACCAAAAATAAATAAATAAGAAAGAAACAATACAAGGCAGTTTGAAAAATTACCTGAAAGATCCAACCAAGATGTTCTTCATGGGTGCAGTATACTGCAACACTTTACAATCAAAATTTATAGCAGCCAAATTCTCATTGTCTTGCTGATTTCTCACTTAGAGAGCGATGAATACTTGAGCCTATAACTCACAAGAGCAGGCCCAAAGATACTGAACTTACCCGCGCTACTGAATGCAGCTTCAGCATCTGCTCGCCTCTTGAAAACCACTCGAGAACGACAAGACTTCTGAAGTACTTCCGTCTCTGATTCTTTGAGAGGCCCAAACTTCCCAAAAATTTGGTTCAACTCTGCCTCAGAAGGAAGAGCATTGTCCCCTTGTGTGAAGCTCAGTATCAGTGCAGTAGGAGAGCTCTCCTCTTCCACCTCTCTCTCACTACATTCACTTCCATCTACATCTTTCCCTTTCTCTTCATTCTCTTTTGCCCCATTTCCTGAACCTGAATCATCAGGGCTTGACACTATTGGTATCACAACAGATTCGAGCTTCTTTTCCTGGGGCTGCACCCCTGGATTAGGTTCCCTATTATGCCCCACCTCTACATTTTCTCTCTCTGGTTTGCTGGTGTTTCTGATATCGATAGAATTATCCCTCTCACTTTCTTGGATTTCCTCAGTCTGTTCAGGATTAAAAGCTTCAGGACAAAGCGAGCTCCTGAAAGCAGAGAAAAACCCAATAACTGCAGAGTCTTCTTGTACATCAGGATCTCTTGCAGCTGCAACGAGTTGCTCAAGCATTTCATTTGTCGTGCAATTTTTTTTCACTAATGGTGTGCCTTTTTCTACCTCTTTCCTAGCCTTTGGTGGTCTACCCCTACCCCTTTTTTCACCACCTGTAGTCTTGTACAGAACTATCTCATTTCTTGTGGGGTGATCTTTCATTATTGGTGTGCCCTCTTCATCCTCCCTCTTCTCCTTTGGGGGTCTACCTCTGCCTCTTCTTTTCTCACTTCCTGTGGTCTCCTTTGTCAAAACTATTTCGTTCTTGGTGCGGTTATCTTTCAAAACTTGCGTGACCTTTTGATCTTCATTTTTAACACGACGGGGTCTACCCCTACTTTTTACACCATCTGTGGTGTTCTCTGGTGAAACTCTCAACTTTTGTTCTTGGTTTTCAACACTACGGGGTCGACCTCTCCTTTTAACACCATCTATGGTGTTCTCTGGTGAGACCATCAACTTTTGTTCTTTGTTTTCAACACTACGGGGTCTACCTCTCCTTTTTACACCATCTGTGGTGTTCTCTGGTGAAACTCTCACCTTTTTTTCTTCATTTGCACGACTACGGAATCTGCCTATCCTTTTTACACCATCTGTGGTGTTCTCCGGTGAAACTATCAACTTTTGTTCTTCGTTTTTAACACTACGGGGTCTACCTCTCCTTTTTACACCATCTGTGATGTTCTCTGGTGAGACTCTCACCTTTTGTTCTTCGTTTTTAACACTACGGGGTCTGCCTCTCCTTTTTACACCATCTGTGGTGTTCTCTGGTGAAACTCTCACACTTGTGGCGAGTTTCTCTTTCTGACCATTTGCACTCCTTTCTTCCTCCATTTTAGTCTTTCGTGGTCTACCTCTACCCCTCTTTCCACTAACTGTGGTCATCAGAGGTGAAACTCCATCTTCCTTCACGGTTGGAGGTGACCCAGTTAGTCTGCTCGCGATTCTACTTATGCAATCCCCAACCTTGAACGATGTTGGGGCCTTCATATTTGCTTCTTTTTGAGAAACAGACTTCCTGGTTCGCTTTTCTTTTTGAGATACAGACTTCCTGGTTTGCTTTGAATAAGGGGAGAGAGAGCTCCCAGAGGCCCTTTGCTTCTTAGCCATAGGTAGTATCTCGATCTCTTGTCTCGATTCCAGAGAATGAGAGGATCCGGCCTTTGTATGCTTCTCAGCAGAATGTAAGGTCTCAATCACTTCTGCACTTGATGATGAGAGCCTCCTATTTTTCTTTGAGCCTGAAGACAGAGAGACTTCAGGCTTTCGTTTTTTAACAGAATGCGACGCCTCACTCCTGGACTCTCTAAATGATGCAGACCTCTTCTTAGTCTTTTGCATAGGCTCAGGTGAGAGAAATCCGGTGGAATTCGACTTTTCTGCAGTTGGTCCTGAAGCTAACTCTCGAGTACGCCTTTTGTAAGTGATATCTCTTTCAGTCTTTACACCATTCTGATTAGAAATGGCCTTCCTCTTCCTTGCCATTATCTCGGCTATGCTTCGACTGCTTATGTGTTTCCCAACCTTCAATGGCTTCTGATTACCAGATTTCCTTGCAATTCCCTTCTCCCCAGTTATTGTGAAGTTCCCAGAGCGAGAGCCACCAACCGTCTCACTCTTTCCAGCCATCAGTTTAGGAGATTTAGTGCCCGTCTTTCTCCTTTTTCTTTTTAGTTCACGAGAACTAACACTCTTCTCTCTCTTCTCTGCCAATAGTTCATCCATGCTCCGCTGCTTTCTATTAGCATACAAACCATCCTCTGGAGAATGTCTCTGGAACTGGGATGAGTTCAAACGCTCTGTTTCCTCGACTTTACTCCCTTCTAACTCTTGCAAAACCTGGCCTTTCTCTTTTATAAGAGCTGAATTTCGATCGGTCCCCTCAATTTCATCTATGAACCAGGATTCATCATCGTGCCCTAAAATCTTTTCATTGTCTTTAAATTCAGCTAGCTTTGAGATACCCTTTGCACGGAGAAAAGCCGAAAATTGAGCCTGAAAGTTAAAAAATTCTAGTTTGTTACCACCCAGAAAGGGCGACACAGCCAGCTTTCTGATATAGTCCAGAAACCCTTCTGTTTCAAAACTAGAGATCGGAAAAGATCTGACATTTTCATCAGGGTAAGTAACTTCTTGTCTTAATCCTGCATTCAAAACTTTCTTTGATTTCAGGGTGTTACAAGCTTCTTCAGGCAAGCAAGAGCAGGTGAGACCTAACTGAACTCGCCTGGATACTTCTTCCAATGCATCATCTATTGCATCAAGGAACGCATCCATACTGTTTTGGTTCTCCATTTGCTCAAAATTGGATCGGAAAGGTCTCAATTGAAATTCATTGCACCACGCAAAGGTTTGGTCCCCAAAATAACAGACGAGATGGTGATCTTTCTTTTCATATCTTCTGGCCCTTTCGGACGAAGAAGACGGATCAAATATCTGCCCAGGCCACCATGGATGGCTCTTTACTTTACCCCACACTAGATCACCTGCACAAAACCCTCTTTCTCCTTGCGGTAATTCCATATTGACATGCTCCTTATCTTTTATTGCGGTATTCTTTCTAGGTCTCGTACGGGGAGTTACCGACTCTTCTTCTTTCCTCATCACCTCCTTTTCTTCTTCCTCTCCATTGTTTTGACAGCCATCGTTACCAGCCTCTCTAACTTCGTCTGGGGTGCTGTTATTCTCATTTGACGGAGAGACAGAGAGCGAAAGACCAGACTCCCTTACTTCAACACTTGGATCTCTGCTACTCTCGTTTGGAATAGAGAGAGAAAGAGAGAGACCCAACCCTTTGCCTCTTGATTCATCAATTGAAGAGGTTTCCCTCTCTATGTCCACAATTTGAGATGCATGTTTATTAACCCTAGGATTTTCATGTTCATCTTCTATGAGGGGTGCCTCAGAATTCAAATCTAAGCTCTCTGAAATATGGGCCATGGAGAAAATTACAGAGAAAGGAAGAGAACAAAAACCCTAGACTTTAAAAAGGGGAAAATTATGGGAAAGAAGTAAGAAGAGAATTTGAATTAACTTAGAACCCTAAATATGGAGTAAAGAGAAGGGAGGAGGAAAGATGGCATACCAGCTTTGATGTTGAGCTGCAACCATGGCTGTTTGGATTCTTAGAGAGAGAGATTAATCAATATGGGACAATTCATAGGTCAAAGCAGCCACTTTTGTGTTCTACCAGCTCTACTGTAACACCAGAGACAGAGAGAAAGCTTGCTTGCTTGGTTGTTGCTTATGAACTAGGAGAGAAAGGAAAATGCTCATTAGAAGCCCCTGACATATATCAAAATGACATATGCGCCTTTTTTTTGCTTTTTGTCTTTTTTTTTTTTTTTGTTTAAAATGATGAGATTTTTCTTGTTATATTTTAAAGAATAGAAGCTGGGGTTGTGAAGATGGAGTAAAAAAGTTAGGAGCGATGGTGGTCACAACTCACTCTACTTCAAAAAAGTCAACACGTGGATTCATGTCTCAACCATTCCACCGCTTTTTACCCAACTCATTTCTCTCTCTCTTACCGGTTTCTATGGGGACGTTACGTTCTATAGGGCTTAAGATGCATAGCACCCGTTCAATGGCTCGGATTAAACATTAGCATATCCAACGGTTAAAAATAGTTTTATATTTTATTTTTTATTTTTTAAATAATATTTATCTGGTGTTTTAATTAAAAAATTTTGATTATGAATTAAATCAATAATAAAAAATATTTTGAATAAAATAAATTGATTTTTATTATTTGAAGGTGCGTTTTACGTTGATTGTTTAGAGAATCGGCACTATACAAACCCTTTAGTTAATATTTAAATGGTACGGTTTGTACAGAGCCTAGGCTTTTTATATATAAATATATATTTCATTGTTGGATGATACAAGGTTTAATTTGAATAATTAAATAGTGTTTGTGCACCATTCAAGCATCCCATAAACGGCTAAGGAGCAGTTATTGATTCTTCTTTTTTTCTTTTTTTTCTTTTTTTTTCTTTTTTTGAGTAATTCGAAAGGGAAGGCATCCCCCACCATTTTTTCAGATAGATTAAGGAGTTATTTTTTTTAGAAGTGACAGTCAGCGGTGTTATTAGGATTGAAAAGTAACGAAACGTTAAATCCAAACCCAATTTTAGATGCAAATTTGTTCTTAAAAACTACAATGTGAAGGAACAAAACTTTAAATCCAAACCGAGTTTTAGATGCAAATTTGCTCTTATTGCTTCTTTCCACAATGGATATGAGAAAGCACAAAAATATAGAGATTGGTGCATCTTCCGAAAGTACAAAAAATATTGAGATTTGGCCCTTCTCAGTGCTCTCTCTCTCTAACGAGCCATGAGCATTTAGTTTGTTTGCACATAAACAAATCAGCCGTATCATCGGTGATTAGGTCTGTATAAGAGTGAGGCCCTGACCAAACAATATAAGGCGCACCTTCAAATAGTGCCAAAAGATGTTGTTTTAGTATTATAGATCTTTGTGACGGCTTGAATATTTGTTTTTGTCTTTAATTATACAATTTGAAAATTAAAAAATAGTATAGATAGGTAAGATCTATGAATACTAAAAAATCTTGAAAATTGACAGCCTGGATAATACATTACAAGATACACTATTTTCAATACTTGAAAATTTTCTTTTATCATGTCCAAACATCTTGAAGTTGGGATGAATTAAGGGTTTATAGCATCAAAATAATCTCTAGTAAATTTTTGACATGTACCTTAAGTTTGATTGTTTAGTGCCTCACCCTTACATAAATTTTTTCCTTTATGAATTGTGGGTTGGTTCTTGATTATTAGACATTAGATCCGGTTATCTTCTTATTAGTTTGGGAAAGGGGAAGGGGACCTTAGTCTAGTGGTTTTCATTCCCACCACTTATACCTTCCAAAAGCCAACTCCTAATCTATTTGAAAAACTAGATACGGGCCTGTCTTCCCACTAAATTACCCGAAAAAAAAAAAATGAGACCTGATAAAATTAAGTTCTATGGGCTCTTTTGTTTATTTAATAACAATACCCAAAATAGTTTTGGAAATTAAAATACGTCTATATTTGGTATATATCATGGTGTGTAAAAATTTTCAAGTTCTTTTATATGTTTCTACTCGAATATGGTCCGCAGTTTGAAAGTATGACAAAAAATGATTGTGTTTAGGTAGTTTAAATGTTGGATTATTTTGAACAACCTAACATATGACAAATAAATAAAAAAAGAATAAATATTTGGGGTGTTTGAAAGTTGGTGCTCAAAATAAAATAAAATAAAATGAGCGTTTGAGTAGTTCGAAAGTCGAACTTTTGAGCCGCCTAAATATTTGTCTTTTTTTCTTTTCGCAAGTTGAATTTTTGAGCCGTCTAAATACTTGTCTTTTCTCTTTCTTTCTTTTTTTTTTTAATTTTTTTTATAATATTTTGAGCCATCCAAAAAGTTGAAATTTCGGATTAAGAGAAAAAGAAACAAAAAGTTCTAAAATCTAAATCCTTTTCCATTTTGGGTAGCTCCATAATCGGAATCGAACAAAACTTTAAAAACTCACTACAAAATATCCAAAACTATGAACTACTTTTCAATTTCAAAAGTCGAGTTGGTAATTAAATTTCCCTCTTCTCTTACGTTTGCTCTGGCATAAGTTACGTGCCAAAGTAATGTACGTTATTTTCCACATAGGTGCCCAAGCAATATACGCTATGTTATTTTAGTCCACACAAGTTTTTAGAGCTAGCTTACATATTGCTGTTTTAGAAGACCAATATCGGATTTTGGTTTTTACTAACTCGGATCGGCCACATCTGCAAATGATTAGTGAAAAGTTACTAAAAATATCAAACAAAAATAGTATTTGGCGATTCAGGAGCAAAGCTTGACAACTCGAATAATTTTTAAATCCAATCTGAATCAAAGATTCAAGCGGTTTCTTGATGATTTAAAAAGCATCAGATTTTAGAAAAAATGGGAAAGTGGTCTCTAGAAAGAGCTAAGCATGAATAGGCACAAGGCATAAGTGGTCAAGATGGCAGGTACTACAATATAAGGTCTTGAATTCATTCCTACCACTGGTACGGGACTTTATCTCTGCTAAACTACCAAAAGAACATAGTCATTAATAGAGGTAATTGAGAAACCTGAGTACAACAACCATGTCAAACATGGATTATTTTATCTACTTAATTGCTAGGCCAAGACATAATGTAACGGCATGAGACCTATGTAATTTTAAGGAAAATTTACCGAAAATTTTGTATTTTAAATCTAAATTATCCTATATATTTCATTCAAATCCCACTTTTTTAGAGTATAAAATATATTTTATTTTTTACCTTTTTTTCTATAAATTGGATTAAGCTCAAGTTTGGTACAATTTTATACTTTTCACTATCATACACCTTTAAAATAATTCAAAAAAAATTTGTGCATAGACGTCACAATCATTCCTACTCAAATTGGATGTCAAATTGGATGGCTTTGGAAGAGTCACGAAGTTTGAGAAATTATTTTTTTTTTTAACTTTGTGTCTATTCGATGACACTCTTACAACCGCTCATTTTGAAATTTAAGGGACAAGAATGATTGTGACCTCCATGTATAAACGATAAATGGTCTCTTTGTAAAAAATTCGATCATTTAATCTTGTGCTATCAGAAGAGGTCATAACTTATAGTGTAATTAAATCTTGCAGAGGTAACCCACGTACCTATGAGTAAACGTAAAATTTGTATTGTACTTAACCTCTATGGAACTATTTGAGTAGATATTGTATTTAGGGAAAAGTTTATATAGCGCTGAGGCTCTAAACAATCAAATTTGAGCCTACTCGAAAATTTCACTAGAAGAGGTTGTTTTGATGCCCAAATATCTTCAAATTGATCATCTTGACATCAAGATGCACAGACATCAAGATGCACAGACATGAGAAAATAATATATTGCAAGTTTTGGAAATAGTGTATTTTGTTATGCATTTTTGGACCGTCAATTTTCAAGATTTTCAAGTTTTCATAGATATCTCGATCTACACTATTTTTTAAGCTTTAAATTTTATAAATAAATATAACAATATATTTTAAGGCTATCACAAAGATTTCCAACATTAAAACCACATTTCTTGACATTGTTTGAAGGTCGGCTCTAATTTGATTGTTTAGAGCTTAGGCTCTATACAAATCGCACCCTTGTATTTAGGCCTTATTTCAAGTGAGTGATTGTAAATTGAGTGAATTGCATATATGTATGTTGTTGGAAATTGTATAAACATAGTATAAACATAGTTTAATTTGGGTTTTATTAAGAAAAAGGTTTGTCTTCCTACTTCATTTCAAGCAAGAAACGTCGTGATATAAAAGGTCAGGTGTATTTCATTAAGTTGTCCTCAACAACACTAAACTGCTTGCCGATGTCCATCCATGCACGACCTTAAACTACTTAGTAGGCTCCATGGTTGTATGAACTGAAACTGCAAACCACACTGTTTGAGTAAATATTCTTTTCTTAAAAATTTCTATTTTTTTTCTTAGTTTTAAATTAGTTTAAAATTATCATTCTTTATTCATAATTTTTAAATTCTTGTTTTCTTATTTTTGCATTCTTAGTTTCGATATTTCTCAATTTCTTAATTCTTAATTTTGGCATTCTTTAATTTATCATTCTTAATTTATCATTGCTAATTGTCATTTCTCATTTTTCAATTTGTTAATGGTCTTGTTCTTAATATTAATTTTTAAAAACATCCAAATGAGGAATTGATTCATTCTCATTTTTCAATTTCTTAATGGTCTTTTTCTTAATATTAATTTTATAAAAATCTAAATGAGGAATTGATTCTAGTTTGGATGATTTCGTAATTTTGTGTAGTCGTTTTTTAAAACTTCATTCACTTTAGTTTACATCATAACCCAACAGCATAGTTAGCAAGTTAGGGAATAACAATATGTTGGCGAACCATAACATCGATAATAAATCGATTTTTCTCTTAAAGTCTGAGGCAAAAAAAATCACATCAAAAATAGGAATTGCCTCAATTAGTTAAGTTAGAAAGTGTAAATCTTTCGAAATTAGCTCAAAAAAAATAGAGCGAAAAAATTAGATATATAAATAAAACACAATTTAAGATTATGAGTAGTAGTTATTATATGGATACATTAAAATCATTGAACCATGATTTTTATGTCCTAACGTAGTATCATTGGAGTCATATTTCACAAGGTTTTGTCTGAATTAAATACACCAATAACATTTACTCTGGTGTTACGACCACAAAATATATCATAAATTTATTGGGAGCATACAACAATACAATAACAACCAGAAGAATACTAAACACAAGAAATAAATTAATAAATAACAAGAATGGAACCCAAGATATGGGAATATCATTGGAAGAAATAAAAGAAAAAGAAAAACGAAGATTGTAGATAACTAAAACACAAAAATCCAAAAATGGAAAATAGTGATCCATCCAAATTAATATGTTGTATAAAAATTTCAAAAAGTGAAATTAATCAAACTTGTGTATGTAGAAAGAAAGCATCAAAACGCTTAAGCAAATCCAAATATTCAAAGCCCACCTTGAATACCCAGCTGCCTAATTCTTCAATTGTCGCTTAATCTCTCGCTTGCCCTTTATATTGATTCTCCGTGTTTAGAGGAAAAAAAGATTTTTCATTGGATTACTCTACTTCTAACTATTATTTTGAGATATATGATTGTTTTGAGAGATTTTTTTTTGGGAGAATAAATCACATTTTTTAAAAAAAAACACGTTTGTGAGAATTTTTGGTGGAAATTTGTGTTAAATCAAGATTCTTAATTTTCTTCCACTTTTGATGTGCTTATTTCTAAACCAAAATTCAAAGATATTAAATCAATGAAGAGATAAAATCATTAAGAAGAAGTTTTTTTTTTTTTAAGTTTGTTTGGAAAAAGATAAAATATGGATTTATATCGGTTTTACTAAAAAATATATATAATTTTTGAAGATGTTTTGGAATATTCAGAGATTTTTTGAAAAAAATCGTGCTTTCACAAGAAACTATGCTTGGAACTAGTGTCTATTTTCAAAAAATTTCTCCCTATTTCCAAAATTTTCAAAAAATATTTTAAAAAACGAAGGAGTAGAAAAAAAAAGCCTTGAAATGGTGATCATTCGACCCCCTCAAAAAAAATCCTTGTTTCTGAGAAGAAAGATTTCCAAGAGCTTTAAAAACCAAAACCTTTAGAACCAAAATCCCTTGAAATTTTATAAAAAAATCCTACTCAAATTACAGAAGCCAAAGGAGAAAAGAATTTAGGGAGAAAGTTAAAATCATTTTCATCATTGCCATTTAACTTTAAAACTGAGAATTGATGGCATAATGGATTGGGCGGTTTTGGTGATCGGTCGGCATCAAAAAAAAAAAAATCAAATAAATGTATAAAAATTCCCAAAACTAAAGAATTTGATTTGTAATATAGTTTTTATATTTTTTACATTATGGTAAAGATTAAAAATTGTTTTGGTCATTAAAAATACCCCTGGGTACAATTCGATTCTTTAAAATCCATTTTTTTCATTAATTTTCAACTTCATTTGAATATGTTTTGATTTAATCATTATTTATATGCCTTTTATATTTTAGTAGATTTTTTTTGTATCTTTTTTATTTTTTCAACACATTTTTCATCATCAGGGACTTGTCCAGTTACAATGGTTGACTCGGTCGATTTACTGGTTAGGCCAGTTAAACTGCTTCCATGCCCATGTCCGATTAACCGTTCTAGTTCGATTTATTGAACACTGGATAGGATAACAATCAACGTGCCATCAAATCTGCTAAGATGACCATCCCTAACCAGTGGTTTGCAACTTTCAAGTTTTCATCAGTCTTAGGTGTCTATTTCTTCGCCACCCACTTGCTCGTTGAAGAACAAGGTACACCAAAGATGGGCAACTATAGAAATCTAGTTTGAGATTGATTTTATTCCCGAATCCATGAATCTTGATGCTTAGGACATGAGCCCAAAAACATAGGAAACAATGTCTAGTTCAACCCATTTGACCTATAGAGACTACACTACTTTAGTGCACGCACGTCCACACTAATCCACAGTCATCCTAAGCAATTACCAAAGCTAGAATATTCATGGTTTTAAAAATTGGAATTGCCCTCGGACTCGGTGCCCAGTCCCCACTATACTGAATCAGATCAACAATTATGATCTAGCACAACGAATTTAACCAGGTTAGATAGCAAAGAAGTTAAAATATATTAATAATAAACACATAGGAATTATGTATTCCTTAGAACTAGATCACATCCCACCAATCCTGGGATGAACTGGATGATCCACCCAACAATTTTTAAACCTATGAATTATAATGTATAAGAAAAGATCCCATGGGATACTTTATTTCTTTTGTTATATTTGTAATCACGTGATGCACTAGTAGTAAGACTGGGAACTAATGCAGTTGGTAAATGAGGAGGTTGCAGATGAACAAGTGCCACCTCAAAATTCTATATGGGCTTGTGATTGTGGAAGTATTTTTTTTTGTCAAATCATCTTGGTTTTTAGAAAATGGATGTCGGCTAAGAAGAGATAATTTAGAATTACACAAGAGTGAATTATCTTACCAACTAGGATGTAAAAAGACTCACTATGATGTAAGTAAATTAACAATCCTTTTTTGAGCTCTTTCTTCCTATCATGAAACATGCCGGCATTCTAGACTCATGGTAAGGGGGATATTAGGGAACCATCTATTTCATCCATGGAACATATAGCGTACTCCCATGGGAGCATCATACTGTACACCTATTCCATTGAGTAAAAAACACACTCAATGGTATTTTCTCAATCTAAAATTTTTTGGCCAACTTTAGAATTATGAAATGAGTATTTTCTCAAAACCTATTCCACTTAGGGAGCACAGGTTTTAAGGAATCTTTGATATAAATAAGGTCGAAGGTCATTGATGCTTTGTAGGATTAAAATATTTGTAGTGAAATAGGCTTTGAGAAGATGAAGATAGCAACAAGTTCATAACAAAATAGTAGACCAATAGAGGCTTGGAAATGCATGGAGAGATTGACATATTCTTGTTGACCAAGTTGTTCAACAAAATTTTCAAAACAAATAAAATGCCAGACAAATAGAAAAAAATATTGTGATACCTATTTACAAAAGGGCAACCTTTCTATGCTTCACCTACAATATAAAACTTATATACTTCTTCTTATCCAACCATCCATTCTGAATGGGGAGGGCTAAGATTGCCTCATTCACAATGTCACGCCTTTACACTATTTTTTTTTAAATTTTTTTTGTATGAACTATTTTGACACAAAATTTTGGACGTCCAATCCTATATTAAACTCGCACTAGTGAAAAATATAAAAACAATATTTCCAATAAAATAAATTGATCAAAATACCCTTAAAATTTTCAAAGGGTATTTTGGTCATAATATTTTATCGAAAAATTATTTTTAATATTATTTATAGTTGCTCCCCAATGAGAATATGGCACGTACCAAATTTTATATTCATACAATTTGTATAAAAAAACTAAAAATAAAATACTTCGAGACATCGTATCCAAGATCAAATGGCGAGTGGCTCTCTTGATCAAAATTGAACCGATGTATGGTAGGGGAAGCAGAGATCTTCTATGCTGTAAGTATAGAAACATTTCCCTTTACAAAAATAATAGAGACATATAGAGTGTATGAACTATAAAGGGATTAAACTTATGAGCTACACTATGAAGTGGTGGGAGATACTGATTGAATAACGACTATGACATAAAACAAGTGTATCAAAAAATTAGTTCAAGGTCAACTATTGAGGTTATTTTCCTATTTAGGCAATTGATTTAGAAGTTCACGTAAAATAGAAACGACTTCGACATGATGTTTATTGACTTAGAGAAAGCATACAATAAGGCATCTAGAGAGTTAATTTGGTTGGTGTTGAAAAATAAAAGAGTCTCTAGAGGATTATTGACATGGTAGGGAACATATACAATGTAGGACTAAATAGTATTAGGACAACTAGTTGAGAGACATGAGTTTTTAATGAAAATAGGCCTACATCAAGGGTTAGCATTGAACCAATCTCTCTTTGCTTTGGTTATGGACAAGCTTACTAGGCATCAATAGGATGAGGTACTTAGTGTATGTTATTTGCAAATGACGTAGCTTTGATTGATAAAACTATAGAGATCGTCAACCCAAACGTAGAACTTTGGAAGGATGCTCTATAGTCTAAAGGTTTTAAAATAGTCAGATTAAAATAGAATATATGGAATGCAAGTTTAGTAATGATAAAAGTAGAAACAAGGAATCGTTAATATTGATGGATAAGAAGTACATAAAAAATATTATTTTTGATATCATGGTCGATAATCCATGAGAATTGAGAGCAAGAGGAAGATTTCATACATACAATTAGAGTTGGGCGGACGAAATGGAAATGGACTTATGGTCTTATGTGATCGTCATATATTTGTGAAACTGAAAGAGGAAGTTCTATAGGACAGTTGTAAGAACAACCATGTTTTATGGGACTGAATGTTGGGTGGTCAAAAAACACCATATCTATAGAACGACTATATTTGAGATAAGGATGTTGAGATATATGAGTGGCACGACAACAAAGGATAGTAATTCGAAATAAATATATCCGAAAGAACTTAAGCGTAGTTCCAATAGGCAATGAGATGAGGAAAAGTAAACTTAGGTGGTGTGTGCAACATCAATCTAGAACAAGACCAGTTAGGATGTGGATGATTTGATTTAACTGAAAGGCCTTAAGAGAGCAAAGGAAAGTCCCAAAACAACATGAATGGAAGTAGTGAAAAGAGATATGACAACTTATAATCTGACTAAGAGTATGACTCTTGATAAAGTGGAATAACATACCGAGATTCATGCAACCGAAGATAAGACTCGTATGATGATGATTTAAAAAAAAAAAATAATGAAATCAGAGTTTGAGTTTACGACACTTAGATTTGACTGTCCAAAGGAAAACAAGCATTCTACATATGGCTGAGATAAACTTGAGGGACAATAATGATTGTGACCTCCATGCATGAAAGATAAATGGTCTCTTTGTAAACAATTCGATCCCTGAATCTTGTGATATTGGAAGAGGTCATAACTTTAAGTATAATTAAATCCTGCAGAGGTAACCCACATACCTATGAGTAAACGTATTTTGGTTTACCATGCCATTGGATAAGTAGCACATATTTGATTTGGTTTATGTAAAATGGAGATTGAGTCCATGTAAGTGTTTGTATTCTTAGTTTTTGTGTCAATTCATGAGTTATATATACGTGGATGAAATTGTATTTAGGGCTTATTTCAAGTGATCCTTGTAATTTTTCGAGTAATTGTAAGAGTGAATTGCAGCTATGTATGTTGTTGGAAATTGTATAAACATAGTTTAATTTGGGTTTTATTAAGAAAAAGGTTTGTCTTCCTATACCCAGAACTCGTCCTCTATACACTCTGCAAAGTATATCCTCATTTCGAGCAAGAAAACGTCTAGCCCCATGTGATATAAAAGGTCAGGTGTATTTCATTCACTTGTCTTCAGCAACACCAAATCGCATGCCGATGTCCATCAATGCACAACAATAAACTACTTAATAGGCTCCATGGTTGTATGAGTTGAAACTGCAAACCACATTGTTTGAGAAAATCTTCTTTTAAAAAAAATTCCTATTTTATTTCTTAGTTTTAAATTCTTTTAAAATTATCATTCTTAATTCATAATTTATTATTTCTTGGTTTCTTATTTTTGCATTCTTAATTTTGATATTTCTCAATTTCTTAATTCTTAATTTTGGCATTCCTTAGTTTCTCATTCTTAATTTATCATTGTTAATTGTCATTTCTCATTTTTCAATTTCTTAATTGTCTTGTTCTTAATATTAATTTTAAAAAACCTCCAAATGCAGGAATTGATTCTAGTTTGGATGATTTCCTAATTTTGTGTAGTGGTTTTTAAAAACTTTAATCATTTTAGTTTAAATCATAACCCGACACCATAGTTAGCAAGTTAGGGAATAACAATATGTTGGTGAACCATAACATCTGTAATAAATCGATTTTTCTCTTAAAAGTCTGAGGAAAAAAATCACATCAAAAATAGGAATCGCCTCAATTAGCTAGGTTAGAGAATGTAAATGTTTTGAAATTAACTCAAAAAAATAGAGCGAAAAAATCAGATATATAAATATAACACAATTTAAGATTATGAGTAATGGTTATTATATGGATACATTAAAATCATTGAACCATGATTTATATGTCCTAACCTAGTATCATTTGAGTCATACTAGACAAAGTTTTGTCTAAATTAAATGCAGCAACAACGCTTAGTCTGGTGTTACAACAATAAAATATATCATAGATTTATTGGGAGCGTACAACAATACAATAACTATAGTAACAATACTAAACACAAGAAATAAATTAGTAAATAACAAAAATGGAACCCAAGATATGGGAATGTCATTGGAAGAAATAAACGAAAAGAAGACATTTGGTATAAGATTGTAGTTAACTAAAAACAAATATCCAAAAATGTAAAATAGTGATCCATCCAAATTATTATGTTGTATAAGAATTTCAAAAAGTGAAATTAATGAAACTTGTGTATGTAGAAAGAAATCATCAAAATGTTTAAGAAAATCCAAATATTCAAAGCCCACTTTGAATACCCAGCTGCCTAATTCTTTGGTTGTCGCTTAATCTCTCTCTTGCTCTTTATAACGATGCTCCGTGTTTAGAGAAAAAGAAGATTTTTCATTGGATTACTCAACTTCTAACTATTATTTTGAGATATATGGTTGTTTTGATGGATTTTGTTTTGGAGAATAAATCGCATTTTTTTTAAGAAAACACATGGGTGAGAATTTTTAGTGGAAATTTTTATTAAATCAAGATTCTTAATTTTCTTCCACTTTTGATGTGCTTATTTCTAAACCAAAATTCAAAGATATTAAATCAATGAAGAGATAAAGTCATAAGGAAGAACTTTTTTTTAAAATTTTGTATGGTAAAAGATAAAATATGGATTTATATCGGTTCAACTAAAAAAAATGTAATTTTTTAAGATCTTTTGGAATAATAAGAGATTTTGGAAAAAATCGTGCTTTCACAGGAAACTTGTTAACTATGCCCTGAGCTAGTGTCTATTTTCTAAAATTTTTTCCCTATCTCTAAAATTTTCTAAAAATATTTTAAAAAACGAATGAGTAGAAAGAAAGCCTTGAAATGGTGATCATTCAACCCCCTCAAAAAAATCCTTGCTTCTGAGAAGAAAGAATTCCAAGAGCTTTAAAAACCAAACCTTTAGAACCAAAATCCCTTGAAATTTTATAAAAAAAAATCCTACTCAACTTACAAAAGCAAATGGAGAAAACAATTTAGAAGAAAGTCAAAATTATTTTCATCATTGTCATTCAACTTTAAAACTGAGAATTGATGGCAAAATGAAACCCATGCAGCAATCCCAATATATATTGTAGCAAACCATCCCATAGAACACTTAGTGGCTAAGCCCTAGATACAGAAATAGGCAGGAAACTGAGATAGGATCACTGTTGAAACAACGGGGCGATCTAATCGGTAACCACCTGGTTAGATTGGGCGGCTTTGGTGATCGGTCGATATTAAAAAAAATCAAAAAAATGTATAAAAATACCTAAAAATAAAGAATTTGGTTTGTAATATATTTTTATATTATTTACATTATGGTAAATATTAAAAATTATTTTGGTCATTAAAATACCCCTAGGCACAAATCAATTACTTAAAATCCTTTTTTTTCACTAATTTTCAACTTCATTTCAATGTGTTTTGTTTTAATCATTCTTTATATGATTTTTATATTTTAGAGATTTTTTCTTTTGTATTTTTTTATTTTTTTCAACACATTTTTCATCATACAAGACTTGCCCAGTTAGAACGGTTGAATCGGTTGGTTTACCTGTTAGGCTAGTTAAACCGCTTCCAGACCCATGTCCGGTTAACCGTTCTGGTTCGATTTTGTGAACACTGGATAGGATAACAATCAATGTGCCGTCAGACCTGCTAGGATGACCATCCCCAACCAATGGTTTGCAGCTTTCAAGTTTTCATTAGTCTTAAGTATCTACTTCTTCGCCGCCCACTTGCTCGTTAAAGAACAATATACAACAAAAAGGGGCAACTATAGAAATCTAGTTTGAGATTGATTTTATTCCCAAATCCATGAATCTTGATGCATAGGACATGAGCCCAAAAACATAGGAAACAATGCCTAGTTCAACCCATTTGACCTATAGAGACTATACTACTTTAGTACACAAGTCCACACTAGTCCACAGTCATCCTAAGCAATTACCCAAGCTAGAATATTCAACAAATCCTAAAATCCTTAGCTTAGGAAACTAAATTATCCAAAATAAACAAGGTTTATAGTGAAATCAGAGATCTTTAATTAAAATAGCAAGAAAATATTATCAAAATCAAGATCTCGAGAAAATCTGCATCAACTGGATTTGATTAACTGTCAGCATCACAGGGTGCATCGCTGGGATAGCGTCATTTAGTGTGGTATGATGCGTCAAGGTCTCTAATTAAAATAGCAAAAAAATATTATCAAAATCAAGGTCTCGAGAAAATCTGCATCAATTGAATTTGATTAACTGTAAGCATCACTGGGATAGAGACATTTAGTGTGGCATGATGCGTCGCTGCCACATGTCAGCCAAGGATTGGCTGCAACCTTCTTCCTATTTTAGAGTGAATTTTGCCCATAAATAAACATTTTCTTCAATATTTTTGGAAGTTAGAAGTTTTGAATTAGAGATCTAAGTTAGATACCCTAAAATCATTTAACTCGTAATTTACCTTGGGAGCCTTAAAATAATTCATGACCATTAAAATATAGAGTCCCAATCATTTCGCTTTCATTATTTAAATCTAGGGGTGGCAAAGGGTCCGGTATAGGTCGGGTCCAGGTGGCCCTGGCCCCAGACCCAGACCCGAATGTATTTGGGTCCAAGTTTTGGACCCGGACCCTACCCATCGGGTCCAAAAGTTGGACCCATACCCATACCTGTCAAGTCCTGGGTCTATCCCGTCGAGTCTCGGGTCTAGTCAAGTTCATTGTCATCCTCATTATGAGCTTTTTCTTTTTTTTTGGCACTTTCTTTACCATTATATACCCAAATTATTGGCTACAAGATCACAACCCACTGTTAGTTTTCAAGTCGTCTTGCTTGTTGTTAATAGCTAAAGATAATTATGAATTCTTATTGTATACAATTCTTAATACACCTAAACAAATAGGGCTTGAAGTATTTTATCTCCAACAGTTTATGGGTACAGGTTGGGTATGGGTCGTGTCCAACTGAACCCAAACCCGAACCCGGACCCGAATAGTGCTTGGGTCCAGGTTTTGGACTCATACCCGACCCACCAGGTCCAAATGTTGGACCTATACTCGGACTCGTTCAGGTATCCCGGGCTAGTTCTGGTTCCGGTTCCGGTTCCATTGCCACCCTTACGTAAACCTTAGATTCATATGAAACTTTGCTCTATATCAAATCCTTCTTTCAAGAATAAAGAGGATTGATTTATTCATCTTGATATGATCAAGACTCCTACTCTGGGTGCTAGGGCCAAACAGTTTGTACGAAGAAAAAAAAATTATTTAGTTTATCACATATTTTGTGTATTTATGTATTTTACTTTGTTTTATTTTTTTGTTTTCCTTGGATTTCGATGCAATTTACCTGCAGCATTACCAATGTTGCATAGAAGATTAGATCTCCTTGTGATATTGAAATATTTTTTTGAGGGGGTAATTCAGTGCGGATGACGAGCCCCTACCTATTTTTTGAAATTGTATGTCGTTTTTTTTTAATGCGTTAGGTGAAAATAGAAGCCTAAACCTTAGCTGGGGCACAAGATGTCACGACCCCAACCCCATTCTCAATATTGAATCATCTTTGGATTAGAATTTAATAGAACTCCATCTTTTGTTTAATTCATTAAGTTATCAGAGTCATATCTATCATTAGATTTGTCCCTGATCAGCTGTAAACACAGAAATTGAAACTTCACCATTTAAATTTGAATTTGAAATGCTCAAATCTGGCTTCGAATTTAAATTTCACATAGGCTTCCATTTAAAAAAAAATTTGAAGGACTTGTCTTCTCTAATATGGAACCATGACTCCTTTTTTTTCATTAGGGCCCCAAATGTTGAGTGAGATTTTTGAAAGTGATGTGGTTGTACTCCCTTTTGTTGCCTTGGCTAACGATTTTCAAGCTTTCTACTCTCTAACCTCTCTTCACCCATGCCTCTACTTGAACTTTTATTTTTATTCTTGCTAAAAACCACCATCTAGCTTTCCTCATTCCAAGGGGGATAGCAGCAAAGTCTTGAGATGCTTCACCACTTTTGCATTGCTAATCTGGAGAACGTTTTCATTATCACTAGCAATTGTAACCTAAAAGCATTCAACTCCTACATTAAGAATCGTCTACTTGGGGATAATCTCATTCTATGATCGTTTGAATTTAAATCTAACAAAAACTAAATCATCCCCTGAAATAGAAAAAAATTTCCACAACAATTATCTATATTTTGAAGCACCCCAATATTCCAGGCATTCGTAGGGATATCCCACGCTCTTAGTCAAACCACATTTGGAGTATGAAAGGGCAATGATATGATTTGGTCTCCATTCTTCAGTTGTTAATGTACTTCCTTTCACTCTTTTTTTGGTGAGTTAGTGGGGAGAGGGCCCCTCACCTTTGGTAGGAAATTGAGCTTAGGACGTAGTGTTGCAAATTGTCAAGCGCTAACCAATTAAGCTCGCGCTCATACTTCTTTTCACATGTCAACGATGTTTGACAATAACATCCACAATCCCAATTTGGATGCCAACTTGCCAGTGTAAAATTAGTTCAAAATATTTACTAAAGGGAATTTTTCAAATGAGGTTTCCAATTATAGCTAGTTCCCAAGGATAGAATGGACATGGGTTCTCTTAGAAGACCTAACTATTTTCCTTATTCTTAAGGATTCATGCTTACCAAACAAAACATTTGCCTTGGGTCACCCCCATACAAACTTCCCTTTATTCTACTTGTAGTGGTATGCCTCTTCAAGGGTTAGCGATCATAATTTATCATTATAACTGAATTTGAGTGAGATAGAATTCAAAACTCTACTGTTATAGGTGATCCCAAATGCTTTAACATGTTGTAGCCCTCGAGTTATTTCCTCCCTCCCTGTGTGAGTACATTTGTCATAGTTTAACAGACGAAGCATTTGGGAATAGGTTTTGTGTAACAAGAGACTAATCAGCTTAAGATCGTTTTCATGGTTAATAGTTATCAAGCTAGTATTGGCAATTCACTCCCAACCTTTATTTACAACATGGTTTTAAAAACTAGAATTTTCCTCGGACTCGGTGCCCAGTCCCCACTATAAATCAGATCAACAATTATGATCTAGCACAACAATTTAACTAGGTCAGATAGCAAAGAAGTTAAAATATACGAATAATATACACTGCGGAAATTATGCGTTTCTTAGGATCTCTTGAACCAGATCACATCCCACCAATCATGGAATGAACTGGGTGATCCACCCAACAATTTTTAAACCTATGAATTATAATGTATAAGAAAAGATCCCATGGGATACTTCATTTGCTTTTGTTATATTTGTAATCACGTGATGCACTAGTAGTAAAACTAGGAACTAATGCAGTTGGTAATTGAGGAGATTGCAGATGAACAAGTGCCACCTCAAACTTCTATATGAGCTTGTGATTATGAATGTTTTTTTTGTTTTGTCAAATCATCCTAATTTTTAGAAATTGGGTGTAGACTATAAAGAGCTAATTTAGAATTAAACAAGATTGAATTATCTCACCATCTAAGAAGTAAAAATATTCACTATGATATAAGTAATTAACAATCCTTTTTTGAGCTTTTTCTTCCTATCATGAAACATGCCAGCATTCTGGACTCATGGTATGGGGGGATCTTAGGGAACCATCCATTTCATCCATGGAACGTATAGCATACTCCCATGGGACCATCAAATTGTACACTTATTCAATTGAGTAAAAGACACACTCAATGGTATTTTCTCAATCTAAAATTTTTTGGTCAACTTTAGAATTATGAGATGAGTATTTTCTCAAAATCTATGCCACTCAGGGAGCACAGGTTTGAAGGAATCTTTGATATAAATTTGGTCTAAGGTCATTGACGCTTTGTATGATTAAGATATTTGAAGTGAAAATAAGCTTTGAGAAAGATGAAGATAGCAACAAGTTCAGAACAAAATAGTATAACAATAGAGGCTTGGAAATGCATGGAGAGATTGACATATTATGGTTGACCAAGTTGTTCAACAAAATTTTCAAAACAAATAAAATGCCAGACAAATAGAGAAAAATATTGTGATACCCATTTACATAAACAATAAGACAAGGGATCAAACTTATGAGCTACATTATGAAGTGGTGGGAGATAGTGATTGAGTAACGACTATGACATAAAATGAGTGCATCAGAAAATCAGTTCAATTTTATGTCAGGGAGGTCAACCATTGAGGTTATTTTCTTATTTAAGTAATTGATTGAGAAGTTCAGGTAGAATAGAAATGACCTCAACATGATGTTTATTGATTTAGAGAAAGCATACAATAAGGCATCTAGAGAGTTAATTTGGTTGGTGTTGAAAAATAAAAGTGTCTCTAGAGGATTATTGACATGGTAAGGAACATATACAATGTAGGATTAAATAGTATTAGGATAACGAGCGGAGAGACATATGAGTTTTCAATGAAAATAGACCTACACCAAGGGTTAGCATTGAGCCAATCTCTCTTTGCTTTGGTTATGGACAAGCTTACTAGGCATCAATAGGATGAGGTACTTGGTGTATGTTATTTGCAAATGACGTAGCTTTGATTGATAAAACTAGAGAGAACGTCAACCCAATCGTAGAACTTTAGAATGATGCTCTATAATTTAATGGTTTTAAAATAGTCAGACTAACATAAAATACATGAAATGCAAGTTTAGTAATGATAGGAGTATAAACAAGGAATTGTTAATATTTGTGGACAAGAAGTACGGAAAAAAGATTATTTTTGATATCATGGTCGATAATCCATGAGAATGGAGAGAAATATGAAGATGTCATACATACAATTAGAGTTGGGTAGAGGAAATGGAGAAAGACTTATGGTCTTATGTGATTGTCATATATTTGTGAAACTGAAGAGCAAGTTTTATAAGACAGTTGTAAGACCAGCCATGTTTTATGGGACTAAATGTTGGGTGGTCAAAAAATACCATATCTATAGAACGTCTATAGCTGAGATGAGGATGTTGAGATATATGAGTGGCACGACAACAAAAGATGGTAATTTGGAATAAACATATGCGAAGGAACTTAAGTGCAGCTCCAATAGGCAATGAGATGAAAAAAAATAAACTTAAGAAGTATGACCATGTGCACCATCAATCTAGAATAACACCAGTTAAGATGTGGATGATTTAGTTTAACTGGAAGGCTTTAAGAAAACAAAAAGAAGTCCCAAAACAACGTGAATAGATGTTGTGAGAAAAAATATGATAACTTATACTAAAGATATGACTCTTGATAGTGTGGAATAGCATACCAAGATTCGTACAACCGACCTTAAATAGTTGGGATAAAACTCAAATGACGATTTAAAAAAAAATGAAATCGGAATTTGAGTTTAAAATGCTTAGATTTGACTGTCCAAATATTAGACACCATTCAATCTCTTTGGAAAATAAGCATTTTACATGTGCCTGAGATAAACTTGCACGGTTTTCACATTTTTGTGCGAAAAAAGTCCTTCCGAAAAAATTGAAGAACGTAAACTGGTAATCATGCCCAAGTTGGCATACCTACCGAAAAAAGTTGGCATTGCGTCCGCATGCACCTTTTTTTTAAATGGTTCAGATAGAACTAGCCTCATAGAAGGGCCAAAATTGAATTTTCTGTTTTATTCTAAAGTCATGGGTGTAAAACTTGATACAATAAGGTGGGCCTTTCTTTCTTTTCCTCATGTGACTATTTTGAACGCATTCTGCACTTTCCAACTTTTGTATTAACCCAAAATTTCAAGTCAAAGTTCTGTCCACAATATGGCTACATCATTGCAAAATCCACACACAAGGTGTGTAAAAATATGCTTCTCTGGAAGTTGTGAACATTGAATTCCCCTGCTGCTACTACTCTTACAAGGTGATTACATGGCCTAGAAATACACAGGAGCTCATTTTGTATATGCATACATATATATCTCATCAACCGCTCAAAAGAATTGTGCGGGGCTTTCAAATATTTGAACTTGCCGATATAGTTGATGAACAAAATGGCATGTTAGCTGTGGGATGACATCTCAATCATCTTCTGTGGGACGACATCTCAATCTTCTTCATTGGCCAATGCGGCAAAAGAAAATGGCTTGAATTTATGGCCATCCCCTTGGTAAAATTTGTTTTGAAACTCAACCCAATGGAGCCTCAGGGCATGGAGAAACGCGCTGAGGGACTCCATCATGAGTAATATAAAGGCAGTGGCAAAGGCAAATACCCCAAGTCCGATTATGCGAATTACAATGCTGTCAAACCTGAGAATTAATAAAAAGAGTTCTTGTCAGGATCTCCACCGTCCAATTTTCTCTGATAGCATAAGTTAATTGAAGGGATTAGTATACGAGTAATGATCCTATGAGACCCTCCCACACCCATGTGTGTAAGACCTCAAAAGATCACCATCAAATTGGCACAGATCTCTAAAAACGTTTTCACATGGGTGTGGGACTTGACTTTTCTAGAGATCTATGTCAAATTTAATGATGATCCATTGGGGTCCTACACACATGGGTGTAGGAGGGTCTCATAGGATCATTACTCTTAGTATACCGTGGCATCTGTCAAAATTTGGCAAAACATGCATAGAGAGAGAGAGAGAGAGAGAGAGAGAGAGATGTATATCTGAATCATGACGATACCTAAAAACCATATTCACTGTTTTCTTTTTTTTATTTGGTATCTCTAACAGTACCTTTTATTCTACTCAAAAAATGTACTAAGTACAAATCCTAAGGGATGTAGGCCAGAGCTACAAACTCTTAACAAGCTGCATCTTGCATCTAACATGAGAAAGCTGATATTGTTAACTGTAGGTTTAGCATGACCAATGACGAACAAGGAGGAGCTAAAAGAGATAGAAAAAATGTGAAGTTTAAATTTTGAACCTACCCCCAAGAAAGAACCAAGACTTTCTCATAGAAAACCGTTGACAACTCCGAGTGAGCCAAGCTGTAGAAAAAAAGTCTCATATCAGTCCCTAGGGTTTACAGAAGACATGCACTAAAATTAGATAAAAGTAACCAGTTATTTACCTCAAAGCCCAGAGCCGAAGATATGATGCAGTGTTTGAGACAGAGCCTAGCACAAACTCAATGGAATGTATCATCTGATGCACAAATACCTCACTGAAATTGAAGTCCTCGTGTTGCCGCACAGAGCGAGCCGAATCTGGTTCTGAGTCAAAATCCAACTCAGAAGTACCTAGAATGCCATATGTGCGACCTTGAAACCTCTAACCAAAAGCAAGGAATATGGTAAGCACCATATATTTAAGCAAAGCTCAGCATCTCCAATGCCATGATCTAGTGAGCTAGAACCTATGTTGCATAGATACAGGTACGCGTCTGTGTAGGACACCGGTACTGATTATTGGATTCTTTGTGCCCCAAAAAGGACGATTTGGCTACATGGCTATACATGCACATGCACATGCATATACATACGTACATACATACATACATTCCTATAACTATGATGATAGATACTTTCAAAGACTAGCAAAAAAATTCATACTTGTTCCATTTATGATATCATAGAAGATAAGAAGTATCAGTATAAATTATTCAACTCATGATATCATAGAAGATAAGAAGTGTCAGTACCAAACATGACACACCACAATTCTAAAGTAACAATAATATATATATGTATATATGGAAAATTCTTCCCAACACCTATAGGCGAAAATGAATAGTGATTTCGTCTACCATCATCACCATCCAAACTTCATTGTACGGTAACGATTGTCCGGTAGTGTTTTATTTTTCATTTGTTTTCTACAAATTGGAATGACCTGAAATTTGGAGAGTACGTACATCTTACTAAGACGCATCTAATAAAAAATAAAAAAAATTATCCGCGAAAATAAAATTGACTAAAATACCCCCGAAACCTTTCGAGGGTATTTTGGTCAATATGTAAAATATTTTGTTTATATTTTTCGAAGATTCCCCTATTTTTTATGAATACACATTCTAAATTTCAGATCATTTTAAATTTAGTAGA
>NW_006498320.1:1221465-1264113 GCF_000471905.2 Amborella trichopoda
CTTTTGATTCAACACCAAAATTTGAACCCCTATGGTTTTCGCCTACCACGCCATTGGGTCTTCAATGTAATAGTCTGCATAACCTCCCATTCCCGAAATCACCCAATCCAACTATGAATCCAGAAGAATCCATACGGGTAAGCATGTCCATACGTCTCCGACACAGGCACGGGACCCTTGTCGAATAATCCATGTAACATAGACTATAACTGACGTTCAAATCATTAAAGAATTAATGAAAGTAGCAGCTGAGGGTATAAATCTATAACCAAAGGAACCATGAAACAAAATAATCAACAACATGCTGATGTTTACAGTCTGTTGACCTGGTTTAGTCATTTCAAAGGTCCCAGTGCTTCTCATCTTGAGGCACTTCAATTTTGGCCATAATCAGGACTTGCATATTTAAAGGCTGTCCTTTGAATATTCTCTGGCTAATTGGTTTGTCCTTAGCATATAGGTAATTATCCTGCTCTCCAAGGCAGAATTCTGAAATGCCAGTCAAACCAATGGTACTTGTGCCTTTTTACTTCCTTCATTTGTGCATGTGTTGTATCATGTCACTCACACATATATGTTCTTTTTTTTTTCTTTTTTTGGCTAATCATATAACACCAATCTTGATGCATTTAACTTTATAGCCATCACATCTTCAACATTAATGCTCATTGAAGCATGCTTGGTGCTTGGTTCTGATGGTAAACCACATGGACCATGCTTATGTTATCGTTAACAAGGAGTCAAGCCTAGTATAAGACAGATCTAACCATTATTAAATACTGTAAGATGCATTTTATATTATGCAGATTTCAGAATCTTGATTCCTAGGATCCAATATGTGGATCAAAACAAGGGATAAAATTTGAAAGAAAAGAACACACTGGTCTTTCAAAAATATTATATGTGACATTTTGTAGAGAAAAGAAAAATGACAAAGACATTAAGGTCAGATATTTTTGGGAATTTTTACGGTCAGGTATTGATATACGATATGCACATTGTGGTTCTCTGCTAAGCAGACAAAACTCTGTTCAAAACTCTCCAACTACTAAGTCTACTTCATTTTCAGCCAAAGATATCTTAGACTATACATATCAAATGGCATATGGTTCACCCCAAGGTGATATGATAAATGTAAACTTGCACGAACAGATTTAATGCATGTAAAATACAAAAATGGAAAACGTAAGTAAAAGCTTCAGCATGTGAAGCTTGACTTTTAAAGTTTTCTGGAGGTCTATGCTCCCCAAGGACTAAATGTAATGTCAATCCTACACAATAACCCTTATATGTGTGAACTGGCTGAGAATCACATAAAATATGTTATTTAGGGCTAACAAAACCTTTCACCTCTAGATATATAGAACAAAGCCCTCATTTTAGAGGGTCTGGACATTCATTAATCCTTTAAACCAAACCCTTAACTTCACCTTAACCACACCAAACCCTCTCCCATAGACCTTGTC
The DNA here is from genome assembly GCF_000471905.2 of Amborella trichopoda. The sequence continues at coordinate 1,222,932 of NW_006498320.1, forward strand.
TGAGCCGTAATCCCATCCTCCTACCATCTACTCCTACCCATTTATAGGAGATTCAACACATCCAAAACCCTAATGTTCTGAACTTTGTAAGTAAGCTAAACCCTTCAGATGTCCTAAATCTTAACCAAATTAGAACTACAAAACCTACCCCAAACCCTTCTTCCAAGCCCACCTCATGTGTTAACACTCGTCTGAGAGCCAAGCTCCCTTAGTCCTAGATCAATATTGTGATTCAGTGATTTGAATAATCCCTTCTCAGATTCATACTATTTTCCCAGAAATAAAGCCAAGATGTAAGAAACATCATGAAGACAGTCTTGGTAGAATGAAAAGTTCCTTCTTTAAGAGATGGTAGACTAATAAAGAAATGATTGCCCTTAGAAAACAAAAAATAGATCCGCACCTTATGCTATATTTATAGCTAGGGTACACGTACTTCAAATGAGCACCATATCTTTGGTGGATTCTTAATAAATCACAAAAAATTATAGCTGTATCCATAGCCACATCCATGCATAATTGCTATTTAAGGGATATGTTAACCTTCCCCAAAAATAGTGAAGCACATAAAGCTTCATAAAAGCTTTTCCAAGTGCCCATTATTTTAGTTTTCGGATGTACTCGCTATTAGACAGGAACACAGAAAAAAAAATAAGATAATGGCTAATAGTGATACAAGTGTAAATGTCCCACACCTTTTCTATGTTGCATGAAGTCTCTTATGTCAAGATTTGTTTTTGTGATGCACCAAGCAAATGACCAAACATAGTTGTGCCCAAAAATCTTATACAATAGGAGTCCTAGCAATTTTGCATCCAAAATATTAGTAAACGATATTATATTTCTCACATAATAAAAAAGGATAGAAGATCTGATCTATCCATCTATTTATGCATCTACTATCACATGTCTGTGTCTGTCATCCATATGTGTATTGTGTCTCCATATCAAATTTGTCTGCTTTGGTGGGATATTCAGTTTCACAATAACACTCTTAAATGCTCCTAAAATAGTGGATGGAAAATATGCCCTCCCTCTAGTGTAAGTAATTTCTGGGCGGAGTTATTTGGCATCATATGCAAAGGGCAAAAAAGAAGAGATGCTTTGTTTTTGGCATGCAACCAACAATTCGATAAGGCTACACCCAAAGAAATATAATCAGACCTACGAAGTTTTCAATATCATGTATGCTCGATAACGCAAGCTGCCACTACCGTAAAAGTTATTTGCATTAGAAGGCAGAGGCACTTTGAATTCCAAACTCTAGGATTATTTTAAAACTGCTTTCAAATCATTATCTTTCAGTCTATCTATATATGGATGTGCATCCATGTGCAGCACAAGTAAGAAAATCCTCGGCATCTTCAACATGAATCTAAGGAATAGATATGCAACAACTTTTCATGGACAAGAAGTTGTAACATGCAATAGTTGATGGATCAATGTTTTCATAGTTTATTAGTGGCACTCTATGGAAAGCAATAGAAGAAACAGTAAAATGACTCCAACATTCTAAGAGGAAGAAAAAAAAAAGAGAATCCTCATTAGCATGAAACCAAAATTTATAAACTTAACATGAGATGTTCAAGATAAAATCTCAAGCAGTCATATTTATATACCCACACAAGTTTCAAAACTTGCTGATTCCAATTTGAAGTCAACTCGGGCCCGACATCCAGCAGGGTGCCAGGCCGGAGTGAAGGACCTTGGAAGCAGGTCCAGTCTCACCGGTTCCCATGTTCTCTTAGTAATTTCTTTTAAGACTCAACCGAGTCTGACAGTCTGACTCGCATTCAGTCGAGCCCAACTTGCTGACTGGTCCTGCGCAGTTCTGGGGCCAGCAAATATAAATCACTGAATACAAGAAACTTTTCTTGTAAGAAAAATGATCATGGTAGCTGAGTAAACTTCTAAATAGGATTTCAATCATTAACTCACTGGCGACTAGTTTTACACAACTCCATGCATGCAAGTTTCGAGAAAGAACGAAGAAAAGCAAAGCAAAAATACATAAACATTAATAAGTGATGATAAACATAACCAACCTCAGTATGAAGTTTTCTTAAAATTAATGGTTTTGGGAAGAGCATCCATGGAACTGCAACAATTGCCATGAGCAGCAACAATATCTGCAAGGGGGTATCTAGTATAAATTTTTACAGGATATAAAATATAAGAAACATAACTAGAAGATCCTCCTGCTGTTGAAAAAATAATCTAGTACGCATTCAACCTGTAGTGGTCTCTGGCCCCAGAACAACTGGTTTTCACCAAGATCATCCATGGGACTCAAGAACATGTAGATCATCACATGATATAGGTCAGCTTGAGAACCCGTACACCACTTAATTATAATAAGGAGCGCTAGGTAACCAAAGAGGCTGTTCAGAAATATCATCTGAGGGACGAATTGATACCTACATAAGTGGATGTAATAAGTATTTCACACATGTTTTAGGTGGTGATTTGGAAGAATAATATGCAGAGATTGACCAGCAAAGTTACACTCACCGTATATCTATAGAGCTACCAAAAAACTTTCCATTGAAATAACTAAGAATTATTCCAAGATTCATCTGTACCACCCCAAGCAGAATTGACATCTTCATTTTCAGGGAATTAAGAAACGGCAGCTCAGAACGACTTCCACGCCAGCTAGGATCCACACCAAACGGGTATGGACCCCTATATTTGATTAGACCCATTCTAGAGGCATCACTGACAAAAATATATTATGTTAAATGAGAAGTACCAAATAGGTATATAGACCCCGTGAAACAGAACATAATAAAAACATATGGAAATAGGTACCTTTTTTTTTTTTGATAAAAAAAAATGCATGTCACTCATCCTTAAACATATGGAATTACTTAATCATGAAAACAGAAAGAAATGCATGTCACTCATCCTTTAATTCCAATTTCAGTGAGATAGTGCATGGTCTTTGAACAATCACATATTGCACATTATTTTGTTTATGGTGATATAAACACTTAGGTGGATCCAACAATACCAACAAAACAATAAGAGATTGCACTCAACAATGAGGTCATGTTCGTTCTCAACAATGAGGTCAGGATCATTCAATCTTCAAAAGAAAAAGAAAATAAATCTCAAAATATTTCCTCAGATTTATTATGCTCATAGCAACGTGCATCTGCATTTGTCATGGTGATCATGAAAATTGATAACAAACTCAGTCCTCTCCAAATTTTCAGCGTAAAGAAATCAGCAAAAAGTTCATATACCTGCATGTCAAGTCCCGGCATCTATATGCGGAATGCCCGAATATATGGAAAGGTACAGAGAAAAACTCATTGTAAATCAGTCCACAGTAGATTGAAAACAGTGCCATCAATAGGATTACATATCGCCCTCCAAATGCCATTTCCATAAAGTTGCCAAGTTTCTGGAAGAAAGAAAGTCAATTATCTTGTGCAGTCAAATTTTTGTACATCCATGCTAAAAACGAGGAATCCATATCAAACTGTTTTTCCCTTAATCTCCTGTACGGAAGCTACTACAATTAGAAGAACGGCTTGCAGTGAACTGTTTGACAACTAGGGGAATCATAATTCTAATATTCATAGCCATAAAATTTACTGCACTTATAAGAACCCATATCCTTGAAAGTCCAAAAGCATGCACATAAATAGAAAATAAAAAGAATTAGCATTTTATTTATATAGACTTGAAAATATGGTCAAGAATTCCATGTGGAGCATCCATAAGCACAGTTAATTGCATTAGCTTAAAAGGGCAAGCCCAGTCCACAAGGGCAAGCATGCCCAGAAATCAACTTTTGTTTATCATCCCAAGCAGTCCGTGAAAGCAAGAGCACATTTTAGCCTGCTATAAAAGTGAAAATGACATTCAAATTTTACAGGTAAACAATCAGTGATCGATATTCATATTTGTGGCTCAATGAGTGGTCACTGTATGTTTCTGTTGAGAGATTCTTGTTTAACATGGGTGGAGAAGAAGAAATCCCATTGATCACTACTTTGATGTCGAATTTCAATACTAGAACTTTGCCCTCACTTTAGCCACATGAGATTCCAAGCATACAATTTTTAGACATATCAGACCATTCAACATTTTTCATGAACTCACATTTAATCTCTCTTATTCATGATGCACTATCATGAAACTATTCCATAAATAGGGAAAACATTATGCGAAAAAGGGAATTTTGCATATCATCCAACTTCCATGAATGATAACAATCCAAAATTGATATTATTAAATAAAATTAGCTTAGACAACTTCCAAACTTGTTATCTAGTTTGTTCTAGGAACTCTTTAAGACAAGTTTCACTTGACACCGAGGCAGCCTAGTCGAACAGCAAAATGAGTTTTCGATTCATTTAAATGGGTAGAAGGAACTTTTGCTTCTATTTAATTCAGATCTTTCCAAATTTTGATTTGCTTTAGAGATAAAAAAAAAAGATTCAACCAAGAAGAAAATTGGATAATCATTTCATCACAATAACTTTGCAAATATAGTGCATATGCCATGCTCAATATTTCCAAAAAAGTCTTTCTTAAAGAAATACAACTGTCCGACAAACAGAGAACATCACTTTCCTTTCGGCAATTTGCAAACATGTAAAATCCTGTATTCATGCAATAGAAGTTTGGGTCTCACAAGATTAGAAAATTTTTCTCCATTACAATAAGTGACTTTGCATCAAATATATGAAAGTTCATCCCATTTTCATACCTGAGAGCCAAGCCTTTTCTCTCGGATTATCAGGATCAATGATCCCAACAGCAGGCAGATTCCATGACCCCAATCACCAAACATTACAGCAAAAAGAAAAGGAAATGTGATGACTGTGTACACTCCAGGATTTGCTTCTTGGTACCGAGCAACACTGCCAAAAACAATTAACAGCAGTTACATATGGAACATTTATAAAATAAAAAATAAATAAATTTTAAAAAAAAATTCTTCATTTAACTCGAGTAGAAAGTCATATATTCAGAAGCTGACACAAAGTATTTAATGTTAAAAAGCTTTAAAGAATTCTAAGAATGATAGCAATGGAAGTGCATTCAATAAAATTGTTACATTGCATACCTTCTCACATATCTATTATCATTTGTTGTTTACTTTAGATATAAGCCCCTCAATAAGTATAACTAAACTAGTGGTCAATCAAGACTTTAAGTAGAAGAAATGATTAAGCAAGTTTTGCTAAATTACAGGTCACTGATCTTGTTTTCCTTCAAACTCCCTTTGAGTATTATCAGGAATTTCCATTTATCAAAAACACCTTACCCATGCACCAAATGTCCTAACTCTGTAGCGAACTAACAGAAATACACCACATCATGCATCCACAAATAGAATTCCAATCCAATGTATCCATTTGACTCCAAATACTACAAGATCAAAGCATTAGTTCATGACAAAAACAACCATTCAGTAAAGTTTAAGGATGACAAGTGTACTATTGAAGACAAAAATGAACAGACTTCTTTCAAACTTGGGGGCCGTCCAGAACCAAATTGGTGAAACTTTCTTCCAAACCATCAGGCACTTACAAGCACATCCAACGACAGCCATTCTTGTACAAATCACCATATATCAGATTTAACCTTGGTTGAAACTCCTTTTGTCTACTAGATCTCATCTTTAGCATCTTGCCTTTGATGACTCTGATTGGGCTGGTTGCCAGGAAACTCAACAATCTATTACAGATTATTGGGTTCTCCTTGAAGATTCTCGTGTTTCTTAGAGCTGTAAGAAGCAAGGGGTTTTTCCAAATCCAGTTTGAAGCCAAGTCTTGCGATGTCGTCTGCTTCCAACAAGATTCCATGACCATGCATGATTCAACTCCCTCAGAGGTTGCTAGAACGGGTCAAAGACTTATGGCAGGGATAAAAAGGTGGATATAGAATTTCATCAGTCAGGCGGGGCAAGGAATGGAAGGAAGAGCATTTGTTCACCATGGTACTGCTGGCTAGGAGTTTCTCCCCTCTTGGTAGGTTGCAGGAAAGGCCAATAACGAATAGTCATCCAGGGTGTGGTCATCGCGGGGTAGCGAGCATGAGAGGAAGTCAGTCAGGTACGACGACAAGTCTTCTCTCCTGTTTAATTAAGTTGTCTCCCATACTCCTGTGCATGAGGATAACAAGAGTAAGGATAGCCACCAAGCCTATCTTTAATTATTGGACCAAGCACATCGCAGCCAATTTCATTCCATGCAAAAGATTCTTGCTCATGGTTTTTTGTGTTCCCCATATGGTTAGATAGCCAACTTCCTTACTAAAGGCGGTATTGAGATACACATAATCAAATATATTTGGCTTTAGCCAGTTTGTTTAAGAATATTACATCACGTTATTTGTACAGGGGTATTTGTGTACGTTTTACACCCCAATCGATCATGTATGTATGAGATGATCCCTTGCTTTGATTAATGGAAATTATTATCCTCTACATACTTTCTCTGTCCAACTTGAAAAAAAAAAAAAAAGAAGTCGAGAAGAGAATTTTGATAATCCATATTGTTAAACAGTAAACTGTAAAACCATACAAATGATATAAAAGTCAACACCTAACACAACAGAAATATACAGAAATTTAAAAAATATATAGTCTAACAAAGTCAACACTCATGACTCAACACAAGTTACACAACAGTCAACAGACTCAACACTCAACACTCAGCACCAAGAGGCAAGAGTCTTCAATCATCATCATCATGATCACCAAAAGGAATATCAATAGCGCAAGCCTCATCATATGCATCAGAGTCAAGGCCATCATCATCAGAGTCATCTCCCTCTTCAATATAACGTTCATCCTCCTCTATTTCTTTTGAATCTGCCTCTTCCTCTTCCTCTTCTTCTACCTTCCTCTTACTAGTATGTGTAGTCTGTGCAGATGAGGCCCAAAGAGTCTTGGTTGTTGTATCCTTCTTTTTTAGCTTCTCTGAACTCAAATATTTTATAATTTCCTCCTTGGTAGCCTCAGGAACATTTTACACGGGGTAACATCCCCCGTAATACTGGCAAAGTGCTTTTTAAACCGGTAACTGCCCCCATCAGTATCATCTCCACAATAATTACATTTAATACGATTTTTATCACTTGGATTCGGGATATAACCATACTTCCAACCCGGATCACCACTCCAGCGACTAGAAGCTGGAGAAGATACTTCTATAGAACAAGGCTTATTTTCATCCTTTTTTGGTTTTTCAAAATTCAAAAGATGCCTAATCGCATCTCGAACTACTTCAAGAACCTTTGTACAAGAAGCAACATTACCTCTAACACCAGCAAGGTGTTTTTTTAATCGGCTAATACCCCCATTGGCATCTTTTTCACAAAAATTACACATTATACAATTTTTATCATTTGGTTTTGGATTATATCCATACTTCCAACCCAGATCACTTTTTCTAGGAGTAGCAGAAATAGATCTATAACAAGGATTTTGTTCTTGTTTTTGTTTTACATAACTTAAAAATTGCTTAATCTCCTCTCTGACTGCTTCAGGAACATTTTTACAAGGAGCAACATCCCTTTTAATATCGGCAAGATGTTTCTTACATTGGTTTATGCCTCATTTTGTATCTTTTTCACAAAAATTGCATCTAACGCAATTTTTGTCATTTGGATTCGGGTTGTATCCATATTTTCAACCTGGATCTCCACTCCGACTAACTCCTGAAGAAGACATATCAAAATAAAGCAAGCAATCTAAAAAATGCACTTACTTTGGTTGCTTGAACTCCAAACTTTGAGAAACACTTCGATGATTCGATGATCGATCCAATGAAATGTAGCTTCTTGGAAGTTGTTTTTAGTCTAAAGGGGCTTCTTATGGGTTTAGGGTTCAAATGAACCTAAAAGCCATCATTCTTAACCTTTAAATCTTTCAAAATTACAAAATAAAAAAAATATATCATTTTTTCTGCCTCTGGGCGGCGCGTAGGCCCTGGGCGGCCGCCCAGGGCTGAGCGCTAGGTGGGTTCCGTACCGCCCAGGCAGCCGCCCAGGGACGGACCGCCCAGTTTTACCGTCTAGGCCTGGGCAATGCGCCCAAGCCTTTTGGAGCGCCTAGGCGTTGGGCGGTCCGCTTTTTGAAACTATGCCCCCAATTAACAGCTTCAAAATGTAACTCTCCAATCTATTGAAAAAACGGGTAGGGTCCTGTCTTCCCCACTAAATTACCCAAAAAAAAAGCCAAAGGAAGCAGAGATTTAAGGCCTGGCTTCCTTCCAAATCCATCAGACCAGGAACTGCAAATTTTCATGCACATAGACAATTGAGTATAAAGCAAATGTGGGGGTTAACACATCCACAACACCATAACGTTATTAACCCTACTACTAGCATGAACATTCTACACGACCTTCAAGGGGCAAAGAACTCTCGAATCTATAGAGATTGTTGAAGATCTCGTATCATTTATAGTTTATCATATCATATATAGTAAATATAGTGTATCATGTCCACAGTACGTCTATTATATATCACAGAAGGTAAGGAGGTGTGTTACACTTTGTACCTATCTTGCTATGTAAGTTATGTACCATATCTTACTATGCAAGTTACCCTCATGTTCTATACATATATATGTTGTGAATACTGAACAGAATACAAAAGTTTTTCTTTTGGCCCTCTTGAATGTTTTGCAAAATCTGCCTTTCCTCAATTTTCTTTTTAGAAAATAAGAAAAGGAAGCCCTCAACCTTCCACGGAATAGTCAGCAAACACACACTTGTATTCCTGAAACAAACCAAACTGGAATCCAAAAATGAAGCCAACAACATTACTTCCAACTAAAATTGCCATCAACACTTGTGATAAAGATGGCCTCTAAGTTAGTCATCCATGAGAATATAAAGCACATCAAAGTCCCTTCATTCTAAAACAACTTCAGCCTGTAGCTAATATGCTATAACTTTCAAAAAGCTACGTGGTACATTAAGTTAATAAAAAAAAAGCATGGCATCATCTTCTCATTATGAAATACTGCTACTCAACATTCCATGCTTATTTGTTGGGGCGATAGTCGTCCAATACTCTTTAACTAAGAAACATTAGGAAATGTAGCACTCTGCATGTCCTCAACAGCACATCAGTAACAACGTTAACACTTGGAAGTATTGCAAGCTGAGAAGGGGGATCCACTCCACAGTTAACAAATGTGACCATAAGCTGCATTATGCAGCCCAATCTATGTAGAAAGGCCCTTAAGCGCAGTGCTTTAGCCCGCAAAGGCAGCAAACATGAGGCACCCTCCAGGGCAATCCCTGCCACATAGGTGGCTGCATCAAGTCACGCCCATGTGGCAGCATAATTTGGACCTACAAGTGGACAGAAAATAGCCCAGGAGGGGTAAAATGGTCCTTTCCCTAAAGCGAGGGAGTAAAAAGGCTTGTGAGGGAGTATAATCCCCTCAAAATATCTTAGAACCAAACTTTTTGGTTCTAAGAGGATTAAACCAAAATATCAAAATCATTATTCCCTTTATTTCAGTTTATCTTCCACATACATTTTACCAGCAACTTCTCAAGTTGATTTTGCGCTCATAATGGGAGATACAGGAGCAGAATACTAGCCAAGGGCCTGCTGCTTCAATGCCGCTGCATTTAACAGCTTTTTCTCTTTTGAAAAGATTGACTGTATAGCATTGATGGTATACAATGCATGTACAAGTTACATCAACGGTCCCCTTGACTGAGACTAGTTATCATTTTGTTGTCCATGTCGTGTTTTGGTTTAGAGGTTTTTGGTTTTTGCTTGTGCTTTCCAGATGCTTACTATTTGGCAAAAAATTATTACTTCCAAATTTCTTTTAGTAGTATAATACTATGCTTACTTTCTTGCTTGAGTGCTTGGCATATTTATGTATTTCCTTTTTCTTTTTTTAAATTTAATGAATGGATTAGATCTTTTATTCTCCATGCTAATTATGTTAGAGAATAGAAATAGAAAAGGCATTTGTTATTCTATCAGCACACAGAGTTTATATATTAGACACAAATAATAAGTTAAACTATCCACTATCACATAACATGTTATTCCTGAAATACTTTGAAATTTTTATAATCACATTTTATATATTTTTTGAAATTTTTTAACTCTGACTCAGACTTGGCAAGATGCCGAGTGAAGAACCAAAAATGGGAACAGACCAGGCCTGGTTGATTCCCAACATTTTATCAATTTCTAGTTAAGGACTTGGCTGAGTCTCTGACAGACTCAGACCAGTCGGACAGACCTGACTCAGGCTGGGGACCCTAGCAGTCCTGATCCAAGTCCTTTTTCTTTAACATTGTTTCTAAGTGATGCATCTCATTACATTAATGTGCCCCAAAGGTAAACTAGGCACAACCCATTTGTGCACAACAAGAAACTCCTATTGTAGATACAATCTTTAGGACATGGTACGAATATCTATACTAAACATAATGTGCTCAAGGAAAGATTGGAAACAAAAAGGCTTATGACATGGTTAATGTACTGACCCATAGGCATCAACAATTTCTTGAAACGCATGTGTGAAACGATTAGTTCTGAAATATGTGGGAGGTGATTCCTCTGCATCCATCACTTGGAATATTGTCCCCACTTGTGAATTGCTATCCATAGTCGCACGTTGCAGTACTTCTTGAATCTGTTATACAATGACATTACTTTAGATTTCATTTCACCATCCATATGAAAAGACGAGGCCTATATTTCTTGACATATTTCATATCTGTGCAGAACATGGAACAAAGCAGTGTTTAAAACACCAGTGACTGAGGCTCGGACTCGTCCCACTCACTAGGACTGCAGGGTCCGAATGAAAATGACAAAAGCTCAGACAAGTCTGACTGAGTCATCAGTCCTCGGTGTTTATGGCCATGAGATTCGGCCGAGTTGGAGCTCCCGCTCGGCCGAGTAGGTGGCTGACTTGAGCCAGACACTAGCCAGTCCAAGCCCTTACTTTTTAAACATTGGAATGTAAAAAGCATCAGCAGTAAATGTTACTTAATAAAGAATATGACCTGAGCTTTTGCAAATAGAGGGCACCAGCCCTCTCCAACAAGACACTTCTTAGTAACATCAAAATTTAGCATGTTTAATGTATCATACACTGCTTTCTCTTTTTTCACCTGGAAACAATGAAATGATAGCTAGTCATGTTGATTTCCACATGGATATGCAAATTCTATTCATGTAAAATTGTATGAAAAGCACCCATTTACAATTGAGAGCCTGTTTAAGGTCAAGACTAGTCAAGCTTGTCTCAATTGTAAATGTTAACTCTTATCAAAAAAAAAAAAACTGCAATTTAATTGGTACTTACCAATAACGTCCATTCTTTTAAGTGATAACCAATGGATGTGAGAGCCTTGTTCCTGTGACGGATCCCAGCATCAAGCGTAGCTTCAAATTCTGAAAGTCGTGACAAAACCTACAATAAGAAATCAATTTGGGTAAACAACTAAATAAATGTTTCTTTAGAAAAGCATAAATGTCTAAGTAGCTTGAAGCAACAAAAGACAACATCCCACATTGAAAAGTGAAAGGAAATTAATGCAGATTGCAGCCACAGAAAATGCTTGACCAAATCTTACGAACTTATAACATAAGGAACAACATGTTGCACATAAATGCCTCACCAACAAAATCATGAATAAAAAGGACCAAAATACATCTTGCAGGTGACATTCCAATATATATTTACCATGATATAGCAATGATAAGAGATGCTGTCCAGTCCCCCTTCTAACTCAGTAGAGAATAAATCCATTTAGGGGTCATGGCACAGTAGTCATCACTTAAATGAAGAAGCAAACGATTGTGATGTGGGCACATAAGCAAATGATAAGAAGAAACAGTGTGGCACGTGAGCTCATTATGCTTGATTTGGCATCAAGAATGAAATTGGAGCCATCATGAAAGAGCCCTGGTCATCACAATAAGTGGTACAGAAGATGAGACAACGCCCAAGTTTTTTAGAAGGGCACAAGGTTCTTTTGTTTTAAATTGACTTACAATGTTCTTAAAATAGGACAGTTTAGTTTAACATTAAGGGTCAGTGGAAAGCTCCTTTAGGAACAGACTTCATCGCTTGTTTGGAACCATAAAAATAAAACTCTTCCAACCATAAGAATGAATAACTTCTTGGCAGGTAAAAGGAACCAACATCAAAGGAACAAGTGTGCTAACATTGCCTTAAGGAAGACTAACAAAGAAAGAAACATCAAAAAAGACAAAGTCAAAGTGAATACTGGGCTCTCGAAGACATTGTGCACAACATATTTACACCATTAAATTACTGCCCTTTTATGTAGGCTGTAACTACCAAAGTTTGCACAATAATTTATGCAATGGGTAATGGAAAATGCTCAAAAATTCGAATGCACCAGCCTAGGCAGTTTGGGGAACAAGCTGCCTAGGTGGCCAGGGGCCCTCCTAGGTGGGCGCCTAGGAGCAAGGATCGGCCAAACCTGGAAATATTTGATATAGGTCCAAACTGGGAAATGTTCACAAAATGTTTCAAGTTTCCAACCACAAACATTTAATTATATCACAAAAGAAAAAAAAAAAGAAGTAATAGAATATCAAATCATAACACATTATATAAAAAATACCAAACCCTAATTCAAATATTGTAATGCACTAACCTTTTCAAAGTGAAACGGATATCGGCCTAGTGATCTTTTGCCACCAGAAGTCCTCATATGCAACCACTCCAAGCTCCAAAAGTAGCAAGAAGTATTTCTTTTCATTTCATAAGAATCAAAAATGTTGAAATTTTTTCAATCTTGAGAAAAATCTCAAAATCTAAGGTTTTTTTAGAGTTTCTCTCTCTAAAATACACAAAGGGTTTTGAGGGCTAAAAGGCTCCCCAAAATGCTTTCACACCCTTTTAGGAAAAAGAAAAACCCCAAACTACCCCTAGCGAGGGCCTTTTTCCTCCTCGGGCACCCTGCGTTGAGGCACCGCCTTGGCAGGCACCTAGACGCACAGCGCCTAGAACCCCACCTCAGGCACCTAGACGCACAGCGCCTAGAACCCCACCTCAGGCCCGCCTAGGCGTTTTGGCTTTAGCAGCGGCCTAGGCAGCTGGGCAGCCAAATTTTCGAACTATGTTATGAGCAGCTATTAAAAGCAGCATCTCCATTGCACCCTTTTGAGAGAGGCACAAGCCAAGATCTAGACAATAAACAGCTATCACCAGACGTGGTACACCAGAATCCAAAGTGGATGAAACAAGTCCCATGTCCTATGTTTGTGCTATCAATCCATTCAACAACTATTTAGAGTCTCCAAAAGGAATTTGATTTTACTACTTTGGGTCCTTATCGTGGCAGAAAGTAAACTACGTCCTTTCTTTACCAGTAAAGATGGATTTGATTATTATAAAAAATAGTAAAACATGCACATCCATGTCAAGGCCATGGCTCCTAAGTGATGTCAAGGTGTCATATAAATGGTCAGAAAAGTCAGCATCAATCACAATAGTATCAGGTGCCATTCCGCTATGGGCTAGAGCATTGGTGTACCAATTAGCTTACCTCAACACATAGCAAGATCAGAGGTGAGATACACCAGTGTCTGCAATATTATAATCATCAGCCCCCTAAGAGTCAAGGTCACACAAGCCCATCTAACAATCTAAAGAATACCTTAACAATGATAGGATCATGCACTCCCAAGGAGCGCAACTAAATCTGAGGTCAGAAATATGAAACTAAAGGAAAGACATTTTGACCCAAAGAATTAGCTTCAATGAGATAGGCACATATATCCTTTTGGAAAGCCAGCAGCCGTCAATATACTTGATGCAGGCTGTGCCATACCTTACACACAAAAATAACCGGCTGTTTATGTTAGTGTGCATGCATCAAAATTTTCATCAGAGAACCACTCTATATGTTCACTGCAAGGACTAAAATTATTCTTTAAGAACGATTCACAATCGGCTTCAAATACCATTTAATGTAAATGACATGATTAAGAAATGAAGAACAGCTAGACAAACTCCTCTAGCATAAAAAATAAATAATCTTTCACTGGACCAGAAGAGTTACCACTTCATAATCATCCATACCTCTCGAGTTATTTGCCTCTGTTTATTAATTTCCTCAGGAACAGGGTAGCAATTTGCACCAAACGCTTCACATATTTTCAGGACTTTTGATTTAGCCTGCTCCCCCGAAAAGAATACCACAAAAACAGTTCTCTTAACCTGCCATAAAATGAAAGTGTTAGCAGGAAACTGCATCCATAATTCAACTTTCAGAATCAATGAAGTTTTACAATCAATGAACAGGCACCATCTTCGGAAGAAAGTGCCCAATTTGACAGTTAGTAATTCCATCAAGTGATATGGTAGCCCGACAACAAAGGATGAATTTTGGATAAAATCAGAAAAAACAAAAAAGTAGCAGGCGCATAGGTAGGGGAGCTATTAACGGGCGGTTCGGGCTGGGCCAGCCTTAGCCAAAGGCTGGCCTGAAATAGTTTTGGGTTGGCTCAAGGCTGAGAACAGCCCGAATTCATGATAACTAGGCCCCAGCCTGAAAATTTTGGGCTGGCTTGTGCCTTTTTTAAATATGGAAAAAAATTATATATTTATATACAAAATTTATAGTTAAAATAATTTCAGGCCGGGGTCAGTCTGAGCCAGTGCTGGCCTAAACAAGCCCAGTCTAGGTTCGGGCTACAACTGGTCCACCGGCCTTAACATTTGGGTAGAACCTATCCCAAAACTGGGCACAGCCCGAAAATCCATGGGCCGGCCCGGGCCTGTTACTAGCCCTACTCATAGATTCCATTGCAAGTCAAGGAGTGACAAAAGATCAAGAAGGAAAAAGGGACAACATAAATAGCTTTTAAGCAGTATTGCAGCATAAAACCTTTTCATTTGATGATGGGTCTATGACATATTCGTCAAGAGGTGCCTGATTAAATAGCATATTCCCCCTTGTAGCACGAAAGAGAATCCTCTCAAATCTAGTAATTTTGGTGCTACAAATTATTCCGCTGATAAATCTCAAACCAGATTGTTTTGAAGGCGCTTGCTTCAGCTCCTGTGAAATTGAATTTGTTAAGAGCAACTAAAGCAGGTAAGATATAGTAGTAAAATACATCCATTCAAGATCCAATGACACAGCAAAGTCTTACCTGTTCAAGCAAAGACATGTCCTCGACATAGTCTTCCGTAGAATACACATTTTCATCTAGTTCCTGCTCCTGGGCAATGACATGGCTCTGAGCTGAAACAAGGAAGCCACCTGCCTGGAATCAAAAATATGGGGGCGCACAGAGAACAGTAACTCAACAAAGATACATAAAATAAGAACAATACCAATAGTAAGAATCATAAGAATTAGATCAATTACTTACTATGCATCAATTAAAAGATTGACACATTTAGAATCTGTAAACTTTCGAAAAAAGAAGAGCACATCAAAATGCTACCTCAAGCAAATCAAATAACATAAAGGAAACACAACTTATCTATCATAGATAAACAAATGTGAGCTAAGCAATAATACATCCTTTGTCGGCAACTTCATGTTCATAATAAGGGAAAAATTATGGTCTTTCAAAAAGGTCAGTTGATAACATATCACAGTATATAAAAAGAAGAGCATAATTTTTCCCTTATTAAAAAAAAAAAGGCCTCCCCCTCACAGATGTTTTCAAGCATATTTGTGTCAAGTCGCATTAGAAAGCCTGTGGATGGCTATACCAAAGGGGGTTACTGTGGATGGTTGTATCACAGGGGAGGTATAGCAGCAGGATGTAAAAGGATCTAGAGCCACCTAGAAAGGAGTTATGCTCGGGGGACTGGCACCCTAGTTGGCCTATCTAAGAGATGTGGAGAAACCGGGAAAGGAGTTCTGCCTGGGGGACTGGCACCCTTATTGGCCTCTCTAAGACTAAATAGATATTTTGGGACAAGCATCCACCTCCGTTAGGATATCCTTTTAAGATCTGCAACTTACTTGCCTTTCTGATGCATATCACCTTTTGGAACAGTGTTTCCACCGAATTACATCCAAAATAAAACAGAAAATCACTATCCTGATTATCGTATTGGAATGGGCCTAGACGAGTCCACCGAAGAATCATTAGTGATAGAATACCTACTTCAGCCCTTACACTCCAAGAAATCTCTTCAACTCTGCATTGCTTAATGAGAACTTACATATTTATAGTATTTAAGAAAGGAAACGGGTGCCCAATACCACTTAGTGGTTAACAATTTTATCGGTTATACTCATATGTGGATTTTTTTATTTTTTTGAATAAAAGAAAATACGGACACAAAAAAATAACAGAGAACAAAATGAGAGGCACAGGTTTTTTTCCTTTTTGAAAAAATAAAGGGAGTTACCTGTGGATGGTTGACCACAGGGGAGGTAGAACAAAAGGAAGAGAGGGAAGGTAGACTCACCTGGAAAGGAGTTATGCTGAGGGACTCACTGTTTCACCTCTTCCACTGTTGAGTCTACAATCCCATTCCCTTAAAATCCAAACAGCAGTGAGCCCGTAACCCAAAGGAGTTTACACACAGCTAAGCATGGTGGGATTTGGTAAAATTTTGGCACAAATGGCTTGTGAGTATACTTACTAGAATGTTTTCAATCTGGATGTGCCTGAAAAAACCGGTTTTGGTAAGCCTTTCCTGGAGATCAAATTTGTGAAGCATGCGAAGCATGAAAATAAGATTTTCGTATGTGCTTGATACAGATTAATAAGTCCTTGGTATATTCATGATCTCCCTATTGTCCACACAAAAAAAAGGGCATTACGAAAAGAATGGATGCCCACAAATGCTTACCCCTATTTCTTTGATCGAATCATAGGGTTGTGTTTTCTACAGAAATCTTTGCCAAAATTTGTATGGTTTATCTGAGATGTATCTACCCCTTACATATAATTACACATATCCAGTATTCATAGAGCTAATAGAAGAAGAAGCACTTGGACACAAAGATTCTATACACTGGAAGCCTAAAATCAAAGAACCTACCTCTACTTGTTTTCCAAAGTTTGATACAGATACAGGATTTTCTGGGGAAGAAGAAGTTGCATGGCGGATACAGACAGCTTCTTGGGCAGATGAAGTTTCTGAGGATGAAAAGGAAGAAAGGCAAAGAAAGGGTAAACAAGTTGAGGTTTGTAGATCATCTTGTCCCTATCACATAATAAGAGCTCTGCAGGTTCTCTATCGATTTCTAATGATGAGTCACTGATTTTCTCTGATGATGAGCCCAAAGTTCAAAAAAATAAAACAAAGTTTTAAAAGTGACTATAAAAGGGATTTTTGCAGCTTATTTGGTAAACTGATCGACCCTGAGTCATCAAAAAGTCATGTTTACCAACTCAGAAAAATGGTACATGCTTAAAATCTTTTATTAGTACCAGCCGAAATAGCTATTGATGATGGTAAAAATTGGAGAAAATTTGAAGTATTTTTAGATATTGGTGCCAACATAAACTTTTGCACCAAAGAATTATGGAAGGCTTAGATAAAATATATCCCCAAACTATGAATGAAAGAAGAAAATTAACTAAATTTGCCATAAATGTTCCTGGAAAAATTGGAGAAAAAGTACTTAAGGTGAACTTTGTTAATATTGATGACGGTGGTTATCAAGCTGGAATTGGTTCAGTAACTCTTGATGAAATCGGCCCTTATACCATTTCAAAAGATCTGTTAATTCTTACCATAGAAGAAGAAAAGGAAATTGTTCCCATAAATCCCCCATCTTTCAAAATGAGAACCAACAAAATATAGGGAAATCCTTCTATAATAGTAAAAAAGGAAAATGTTCAGAAGCTAGAAAGAGAGCATGAAAAATATGAGATTATAAAACAGATCAGAGGCATAGATTTAGACAAGAGTTCAACATTATTGGATATAAAAGATGTTACAGAAGCTTTGAAAAATTGTTGTGTTGAACATCCATTAGAAAATTGGGATAAAGATTCACCCATTGCCCACATAACCAATCGCCATGATGTTCCAGTTCAAAGAAAACCAAATCAGTTTAATAATGAAGATGAAGAAGAAACAAAATCTCAAGTGAAAGAAATGGAAGCTAAAAGAATGGCAAGACCATCATAGTCCAATTATTCTTGTGTAGGCTTTATTGTTAGACATCATTCAGAAGAAAAAAGAGGAAAAGCTCATATGGTTATTTATTATATTCCTCTAAATCAGGTAATTGTAGACATAAAATGGCCTCTGAGAAATAAAGAGGAATTAACTCTGAGAGTGGCAGCGAAAAAGATTTTTTCGAAATTTGAATGCAAATCCAGTTATCACCAAGTCAAGATAGAATAAAAGGTTTATTCACAAAACAACTTCTCCACTCCAAAAGGACTATATGAATCAATGGTGATGCCATTCAATCTGAATAACGTTCCATCACAATTTCAAAAAGGATGCACACAAGTTTCAAACCATCTTAAAAATACATTGCTAACTATATATAGATGATTTCCTTGTGTTTTCTGATAATATCCAGGAACATCTGGAGCACTTAAAAGTCTTCATTGATATTGTGCAAAAGTATGGAATTGGCCTCTCCTCTTCGAAAGACAAATTTTAGATTGCGAAAGATACAATTGATTCTCTAGGAGTAGGGGTGGCAACCGGCCAGGCCAGCCCTGGCCCTCGTCCCCATACAGTAGTCCACACCTGGCCCTAACCTGGACAAAGAGACCCTGGCATAGATCCGGCCCTAGCCCTATCAGGCCTGGCCTGGGTCCAAAAATTTATAAAAAAAAAGGAAAAATAAGAGCCGGACAGGGCTAAACCGGCCCATTGCCACCCCTATCTAGGAGTCCAAAATATCAAAAAGCCATATAAAAATGCACCCACATGTTCTAAAGAAGATCGATCAAGTTCTAGATAGATTACAAGATAAGCTACAGTGCCAGAAATTTCTTGGTTGCTTAAATTATGTTCAGCATTTTATTCCAGTGTTATCAGACAACAAGAAAATTAGAATTGTGATGAAAGAAGAACCCTTTCGACGGACAGAGGAAGCCTCCAAAGAAGTTCGAACCTTTAAAGCCTCCAAAAATTAGAAATGTGACTCCTTTCCTCGTGATTCTACATCCTCTCATCTACTACTGTTCTACCTCTCCCTTGTGGTACAGCAATCCACAAGTAACCCCCCTTTGATTTTTTTTTTAAAAAAATACCTTTGCCTCTGTACTTCATTTTGTTCTCTGTTATTTCTTTTTGCACCCTTATTTTATTTTATTCAAAAAATAAAAATTACATTTAATTCGAAAATGCCTATCCAATATACATATGATTTTGATTTAGAATAGTAGAATAAGGGTAAAATGTAAAATAGTTGAAAGGTGAGGTATATTCTAATAGATTTCCCACAGATTTATGAGATGATGCTTCACAGAAATTAGAGGTACCTTAGGGCTGATTGAATTTTTGGTGGACATGTGCAGGTTTACAAAATGCATATCATTTATCAAATCATAAAGAAATCCCAATCCTACAGGCCGATAGTTTTATTCACTGCTTCCTGCCTAATATGGCAGCTAATCACACCTTTTGGTGGAAGAAAACATTAATTCTATACCCAAGAGAGTTTGAGGGAAATCGCCCACTTTAGGAACATAAACAAATGGAGAATGGATAACAAGAAGTTCATCCACTCCTCTGGGAGTCTGCAGTTACAATCAGTTAATATCCAATTCCAAGTTTCTGACAGATCATGTACTCGGTACCCAGTAGTGAGATCATTTTCAGATAATATAAAATTTGCACATAAACCAAAAGTTACAAATTCACTTACCACTACAAATCTTAAATGTTCACCATGCACCAACATGTGAACAGAAGATTATGTAAGAGTGTGTCCTACAGCCAACAGTCCAAGTAGCATCACATTTTATATGCAAGAGCTCAAGAATTTGAGGTCTTACCAAACCCGCTTGCACACAAAAGAACAGAAACTGCTTTTTATTTGATAATTAAAGAATCAAAACCTTTTTTTTGCCTGCATGTATCACTTGAATGTTGGAATCCATAACATATCAAATAATGTGTTTCATCTAATGTACTAAAAAGGCCAGGATATCCCCAAACCATAAGAATGGGAAAGGAAAAGGGGCATCTGGAAGGGAAATCCTACCCAAAAGAGAATAAAAAGTCAAGGCATAAAAATAATCCTACCAAAGAAGGAATAAGAATGTATAATGTTAACTGATAAAAACAAGGTATCAGAAAAGTCAAGATTTTAAAACATTAAATACTCACAACAGCCACTATTAACATAATGGAATTTTACATTAGAAATCAAAAGAAAAGATCACCTTTTGTAGAACAAACTTGAACTCCAAAAGTTCATTGTAAGTCCGACTTAGTTTTTCACTATTGGCATTCATCTCAAGTAGTTCTATTTCATGCTCAGCAAGTTGGATCTGCACATAAATCAAAATGACAATTACTAGGGGAAAGGAGCCATCCTGTAGATGAATTTTCTGATACAATAAAGAAAAATTAAGCTTTCATTGATTCTCAATAAAGAAAAACGTGCTGAAAATTCTTCTCATATGATTATTTGCACCTCTAGCTCCTCCAGGTCCATCTCTCGCTGCATTCCAGAAGGAGTGGAAGATGATGATAGAC
This sequence comes from Amborella trichopoda, assembly GCF_000471905.2. Next base: position 1,243,576 of record NW_006498320.1, read on the forward strand.
CGGCTTTGCTAATTTGATCAGAGAAGAATCGCAGCTTACGTGACATCTCTCCGCAACGTTTTACCTATATAATAGCTTCAGCAAGCTTCAGATTATTGGAGTCTCCAGAGACACATGACAAAAATTTGAAGCAAGAGTTGCAGTTACAAAATCCACATTATAAAACAAGAGGTCAATAGCAGTATAGAACATTAGTTACAAAATAATTAACAGACATGTTAGGACACTTAGGTACATTGGAAGTATGATGATTGTATCATCATTAGAATTTCCATTATAATTTCTAATTAGCTTAATCAGGAAATATCTTACAGAACTTTACATCCTCAAAAATATGTACCTACTACCCTGCTTTATTTTCTTGTGATTAAATGAGAAAACCAACAACACATTCTTGAGAACCCCCCCGGTCGTTTATATAGAAAGCTTTCACTGGACCTTGTTATTGTTCCTAGTGATTACAAAGGCATCAACCTTTCTATGGATCCAATTTTTAGGACAGTATGAAGCATTTTGTATTTTGTCTTTGAATCCAGCAATGCAATGCCCAATAAAGCCCTATCCAAAATCTACTAAAGTCTCCTTGACAAAATCACCCTAGATATTGGAAAAGATTCAAACCTATAACTTTCTTAAATCTATCTCTCAATGACTGTAGCCTTCAAATTACTTATGGTTCACAGCGTATGCTCCCACTTTTCTGCATTACTCTAGAAGTTAATATATGTTTTCACACTTACAAACAACGCCAGCACACAACAAAAAAAAGGAAGATAAACACCGCAACTTCCAACAACCAATGTTAGACACTCCATCTGCTCTCGTGTCAGGCGTCGACATGCAGATACGTGTCTAGGGTCGTCACGCCTAGACACATGCTGGCGTACGTGTCTAGGTGATGATATAGGGACTTAGTACATATTGAAACTTACATATAAAGTGTCATCATTTTTTCACAATTATAAACTCTTGGCCAACATGGTAGACCTTACCCTTGTCCTCCAAGAGGACCCTGTGTCCAATCCCATGATATACACTTTTTGGAATTTGAAATGGGCATTCTTTTAAAATTTGCCTACGTTGTTGAAATTTAAAAGGAGCAGGCTTGGCTTTTTGAAATTTGAAATGGGCTTTTCAAATTTGCTATTTTAAATATAATCATGAGCCCATGGGTACCGATCGCCTCCACCACCCCACCCTCTCCAACTCTTTTGCTCTCATCTCTCTCCCCGCCATACCAGCGTCTAACCTCGCAAGCCTTGTACAAATCCTCCCTAGTTGGCGTCGTCCACCCCCAGCTTAATGACCACAAAGGGTTCGAAAGATGGGACAAGGAAATCTGGAGGGAACCTGAGCTCAAGTGCAGGCCCATCTCCGACGGGTTCTACCTGTTTTCCTTCCCCTCCGTTGTTGCAGCCTAGTCCATCCTCCAACGCTCCTCTTTGGGCTCTTTCAAGGGAGCCTCCCTTTATGTCTCCAAATGGACAGAAGATTTTGGCGCCTTCCGCCGGTAGAAAGTTTGGATCATGGCTTGTGGAATTCCCCTACATTCGTGGTGCCAGGACACTTTCAAAGCTATCAGCAATGCATGCGGCTCCTTCGTAGGATTCCATTGAAAATCGATGGAGAACACCCCTCTAGGGTCCCTTCATGTCATTGTCGATGTCCTTGACCCTCAGTTTATTCCACCTTCCCTCTGGCTAGAAGTAGCCGAAAACTTTTTTCGGATTTACATCTCTTAGTCGACGGCATCCCCAACCTCACCTCGCTTCGTCTCCCCGGTGGGGCCTTCGCAGGGGGTAATTTATCACCGCAAGTCACCCGCTGAATCATCCAATTTTTCGGACCCTTGGATCTTCATCCCCAGAAAAATACCACCTCCCAGGGAGCGTAGACCTCCGCCCACTCGTCGCCCAGGACAACCTCAATGTACAACACCTGCACAGCTAGACCCCCCCCACCGACTTGTACTCCGCCTCTGCTAACCCCACTACCCACAACCCTGCCTCCTCCCCCACCACCACCTCTACCCTCGTCACCACCACCACCTCCACCTCCTCCTCCACCTCCACCTCTTCCATCCCCATCCCCCTCTGCGACTTTGGATACAGCCCGTACCAATACCGACGCCTCGATAGCTGTGCTTCCAACCTCCGTTGACCCTAACAAAATGCATGCCACTCGGCAGTCTCCCATGCTTCCGGGTCAAGCCTTTGTTGGCCCAACTCACCTTTGCCACCTACCTCCATCTGACAGGTCCTTGACACCGCCCCGCCGCCCACACTTGATGACACATCTACACCAATGACCGTTCTGGACCCTTAAGGAGTTCGTGCGCACGTTCCATCAATTCCCCTTCTGCCGCCATCTTCACCTAACCCCTGTACGTCTTCGACCCCCCCTTTTGCCACCTTAACCCTCCTAGTCTCCCATCCCGAGGCCTCTCGCACCCAAACCATCCCCCACCCTTCATCAACCCATCAACCATTAATCTTCTTCAGCTCCCTTACGAAGTCGCTCCACCCAACCCTTCCCGGTTTGTTCTCTTCACCATCCTCGACTCCCGTCATCACGTCAGCCCCTGCACAACGCCACCCTACTGAGGCCTCACCATCATTACCACCTATTTCCACTAAGATGGCCTCCATAGCCCCCTTCCTATCTCCCTTTCATCAGGGAACTACCCCTTCACCTCTTCTCTCGCCTCTTTATATCGATTTGGAGTCCGAAAGGGGCAACGATCCAGAGCAGCACGACCCTACCACATTGACTCCCTTGGCCGAACAAGAACCCTCTCGAGCAGAGACAACCCCGGAAACAATGGACCCTAAGCTCTTCGCTTGCAACTTGCTTCCACCCGTTCTTGTGGGTCTACCTTCTGACCCCCTAAGTGCAGACCCTGTTATCATAAATGTTCCTCTCACCCATGTTTCTCCCATTTCAGTATTCATCCCAAACCTTGTCCCTCCATCCCTACAACCTGTTATCCCTCCTTTTCTCGATCCCTTCTCCACCCTTTTGCCACCCAACTTTCACAGCCCTCTTTATTCACCTTTATCCAGGGTTCCTTATGGCCCCTCCACTCTCTACCCTCCCTCCCCTTTCCCTGCTACCTCCACTCGCCCTATCTCACCGAGCCCCCAACCAATATCTCATTCCACCTCTCACTCTCTTAACCCCACTCCTAGGCCTAATCCCACATCGGTCCCTCTGCTTTCACTACCCTCTTGTACAACTACTGTCGGGAAGGTCTCTATTCCCTCCTCTGTTCCACCCACTACCCCAAAGATCGCATACACACCACCTACCCTCTCTCTGGTCGATCCTGGCACCACCTCGATAGCGGATCCTTTCGGTCTCTCGAAGCGAATCTTCAGACCTACAGAAGCCGACGGGCTACACTTTTTGGTGTTACAAACCTTACCCACCCCTGCTCCATCAACACCAGCCTCCACAGGATACTCTTTATCGGTGGACATCATGGGGGATCCTCTCTCTCCCCCCTCGGTGGAATCTGATTATGTCAATGGAATCTATAAAGGCCAAGCACAAATATGGGATGTCTTCAAAGTTATGGACTTTCCACAAACCGGATCAAAAGGACGGTTTTTAGAATTTTTCAAGGCAGACATGCAATTACGAGTTCAGATAAGCAAGAATGGCACCCGCAAATTAAACAATTTGGCATGTAGTATCAATAACGATAAACCCTCTTCCTCCAATCTCTCTGTTTCCCCTATCGTGCCTAAAGATCACCCAAAGGCCTTTTGGTCAGGCGGTCCCTTAAGAGCTCTCCTCTTGCTTTCACTCCCCAATGCTGATTCTCTCATGGAATATCCAAGGGCTCGGATTACCTCACAAAAAGAAGGCAGTCAAGAACCATTGCTTTAGACACAGGCCCACCATTTTGGCCTGAACCTACCCTGCAACAAGTTCGACAAGTTTGAGGGCGCAGACCATGTCAATGGGTTGCACTTCCAGCCGAAGGAGCCTCGAGAGGAATCCGGGTTATTTGGGACCCCACAGCACACTCCCTGCATTCTCACCTTGTTTCCAAATTCGTTGTTTTTATCCTACTCTCTAAGATCCCTAATGGTCTGCCCAAGAAATCTTATGCGGTTTATGGACCCAATTTGGACGCTGACAAATTGATCATGTGGGAAGAACTCAACCGGATTGCTAATCTGTCCCACCCAATCTGGTGTATAGGGGGGTCCCATGAGAGAAACACCTCTAGTAGAATCACTCCCGCAATGACAGCCTTCTCTGACTTCATTGCCTTGAACAACCTGATCGATCTCCCCTATCAGAGAACTCAGTTCACCGGTCTAACCACTCTTCCAACCCAACCCTCTCTAAGCTTGACCGCTTCCTCATATCTAAAGAATAGGACTCCACTTTTCCTGGGACACATTCTCTAGCTCTCCCAAAACACACTTCTGACCACTGTCCCATTCCTCTAGACTCCAACCCAACCGAGACTAGTCTAAACCCTTTAGGTTCGAGTTGACATGGTTAGAAAAACCTTCACTCCTTAGCCTTTTTCCGGCATGGTGGAGGTCTCTTTCCGATATGGTAGATGGTTGGGTAGGCTTCAAACTTCAACGCAAGTTGCAATTATTGAAAGCTCACCTAAAATCTTGGAGCAAGGGTCTACCGGGGTTCTTAGGCCCACAAAAAACTTCTACACTACAAGCCATAAAGACCTTAGACTCGCTAGAAGAACCAAGACGCCTCTCGGGGCCGGAATTCACTCACAAAGGCGAACTTAAGCTCCAATATCAAGCCATCCTCAAGAAAGAGGAAATCTTCTGGTACCAGAGGTCCAGAATCAAGTGGTTAAAGGCCGAGGATCTCAACATTGACTTTTTCCACAAGACGGCCAATTGCAAGCGCAGAGACAACACCATCACACACCTATTGGTAGGCGATAATCTCCTGGACCAACCTCCTCAAATAAAGCAAGCCATCCTTGGCTATTTTCAAAACCTCTTCTCTGCCCCCCCCCCTGTTTTTCGACCCCAATGGGGAACATAGAGTTCCTCGTTGTACCTCCAGATAAAGCAATCTAGTTAGAAAGACCCTTCTCAGAACAGGAAATTTTAGCTGCCATATCTGGCCTAGATTCCAACAGGGCCCCCGGACCCGACAGATACCCCACAACACCATCACACCCCTATTGGTAGGCGATAACCTCATGGACCAACCTCCTCAAATAGAGCAAGTCATCCTTGGCTATTTTCAAAACCTTTTCTCTACCCCCCCTGTTTCTCGACCCCAATGGGGGACATAGAGTTCCTCGTTGTACGTCCAGATAAAGCAATCTAGTTAGAAAGACCCTTCTCATAACCTGAAATTTTAGCTGCCATATCTGACCTAGACTTTGACAGGGATACCCCATTGCACCCTTCAAATTGTTTTGGGGATCTTTTAGAGAAGACTTTCTCAAACTGTTTGAGGTATTCTTCTATAGGAAATAGGGCCCTAAATGCCACTGTCATCACACTTAGTCCAAAGATTAAAGGGGCTACCCAACTGAAAGACTTCCACCCTATAAGCTTGGTGAACTCTACCTACAAGATCCTAGCCAAAGTCCTCACCTCTCGCCTCAAAGAGGTTCTCCCTCTAGTCATCTCTACCTCACAAAGTGCCTTTATTAAAGACCTACAAATCCTTGATGGGGTGCTCGTTGCCCATGATTTTATCCATTCCAGAAATCTGGCCAACGCCCCTGGCATTGTGGTCAAGTTGGACTGGAAGAAGGCTTACGATCACGTAGACTAGGACATCCTTGAAGAAACTCAAGCCAGGATGGGTTTCGAGACTAAATGGAGAGCATGGATGAAAGCGTGCTACTCGTGTCCATACTTCTCCATCCTCATTAATGGCACCCCCAAAGGATAGTTCCCTTCTACTAGAGGCCTCAGACAAGAAGACCCCCTATCTCCCTTCCTCTTCACCATTGCAGTTGAGGTCTTCAGTAGGTCAATTTCCAAAATGTATGCAGCCGAATGACTGCATGGATTCTCGGTCGGATCTCGGGCCCCTATGGTATCTCACCTCCAGTATGCAGATAATACATTGGTATTCTGCAATGCCACAACCGAAGAGATCCCAACCTCTTCCTGTTTCTCAGGTGTTTCGAATTCACAACTAGCTTCAAAGAGAATTTCGACAAAACCAAGATGATGGGTGTTAAGATTGATTCAACTACACTCTCAAACTTTGCCGAAGATGGGGTTGCGAGGCCGGAACATTGCCATCTAAATACCTTGGACTGTCACTTTGCTTAGGCAAACCAAAATTGAGATTGTGGTCTCATCTCTTAGAAAAAGTGAACCGTAGACTCACAGGATGGAAAGGTCGCTTCTCTCTTCGGGAGGAAGGTTAACACTGATCAAAGCAACTCGGGCTAACATCCCGGTCTACCAAATGTCCATCTTCCACATGTCTGTGGCAGTCAGTTCCAGAATCGAACAATAAATGAGAAGGTTTTTCTGGTGTAGAGATGGAACCAATAACAAATTCCACTTACTTGCTTGGGATAAAAACTTTGCCAGTCCAAGCAAAGGGGAGGGCTGGGGATCAAGAATCTTATAACTCAGAATTTGGCTCTCCTGGGCAAATGGTGTTGGTGCATGACGAACCTCAGGGATCAGTTGTGGATAGACAAACTCAAGCATAAGTACCACCTCTCCAATACATCGTGGTTGCCGAACTGTTGGACAAATCAAAGATCCTTCGGCATTTGGAGGTCGATATGTTTTGCCTTTCATGCTTTCAAATCTAGAATCAGATTCCATCCGAGATCGAGGAACTGCATCCTATTCTGGCAAGACCTGTGGTTAGGCCACACTCCTCTTAGGGACAGATTCCCCGACCTCTACTCTCTAGCCAGAGATCAAGGGGCCACTATAGCGGATGAAATGCTATTGGCAGGGTCCACTCGCTCGTGGAACCCAGTCTTTAGGAGGGCTCTCAACAACTATGAGATAGCGAGCTTCACAATTTTAGCGGCAGAACTTCACTTCACCTTCTTAGCACCCACAGGTCCAGATCGCATCATTTTGGCACCTGCACACTCTGGCCTCTTCACAGTTTCCTCCTTCTATAAAAGCCTTTCTCTACCTCCAATGTTCCCCTTAGCTCCTGATGCTACTGCTGCTCAAGCCTGGGACTCCTTCGCCCCCCTAAAATCAAGATCTTCACGTGGCTGGTTCTTTCTCAAAGAGTCCTCACTGTGGATCAGTTGCAGAGAAGGGGCATCCCGATCCCTAACCGATGTGTCATGTATCTAACAGCTGAGGAAACAAACAACCACCTACTGCTACATTGACCCTTTGCCTTTAACATATGGGGGGCAGTTCTTAAACTCTTCAATGTTCAGTGGGTTTTACCGACAGAGGTAACTTCCATCCTCTCAGCCATTAAACCTTATCATTGGCCTAAGGCGGGGATACTACTTTGGAAATCCTCGGTGGCAGCCACCTTATGGGCCCTATGGATCGAGCAAAACAATAGAACAATCCGGGGGGAATACTCCCCTTGAACCAAAGTTTTTGACAAGCTCAAGTTCTCAATTATCTTCTGAGCTACCAATCGCCGCTATTACAAAGGAATTCCAGCCTCGATGTTCAGCCAGGATTGGCGCAATGTCCTCCAAGTCCATCAAGTGCGTCTGCCCAGGACCACAAAGTGGAAACCCCCACCACTGGGACAACTCAAACTGAATTTTGATGGATGCTCCATTGGGAACCCCAGTCCATCAGGAGAAGGAGCCATCCTTAGGGACCACCTCAACTCTACACCGGCCACTGTCTCCAAATTTATTGGCCACGCCAGCTCCATGGAAGCTAAAGCTCTAGCACTGTTGGAAGGCTTAAAGTTCATAGACCCCCTCCACTTACATTCTCTAGTGGTGGAGGGAGACTCCAAGAACACCATTTATTGCGCTCAAAGACTTTCTTTCTCTCCCCCCCTTGGTTCCTGGCACACTTGTTTGATGAGATTGATCACCTCTGCAGGAATATGTCCGTCGTGTGGATGCATACATGGAGGGACAGAAACTAGGACGTTGATACGCTCACCAAAGATGCAACAGAGATGGCAGACAACTGGTAATTTTTTGGGTTTTTTACTTTTTTGGACAGTCCTATTCTAGTTCTTTGGATCGACCTATTTTATTTGGTTGCTATGTTCCATTGTAACCACCTAAAGAAGGGCTTGATTCTACTCTTTCGTTCTAATTTCCCTTGAGCATCCTCCTCTGTGGATTGCCAAGGCCTTTTGTACTCTTTCTTTTCATCTATTAAAGGTTAACAGTATCAAAAATATATATATGTAATCATGACCAAGAAGAATGGAACATGTGACGTGTGGCGGATGGAAAGTAAAGGCTACCACCACGCCAAGCAAGCACATATGTACAATGGGAGTGAATAAATAATTATATACTAGTTGTTAATTGGAGCCTTGTTTGATTGGAAAAACACCTTAGCAGATAACATTTTTTTGCAAATAAATGTTCAACGATTTTATGCTATCATTATTTTAAATTTAAATTTATTTTGTATATTTTGAAATGTTAACTAGTGTGAATTGAGCTTGGTTCATTCCAGGAAGATATCAATAGTTGTACTAACTCAATTATCAAAAATATTGACAAATATTAGTAAAATATTATTAGTATTACTAATAAGTTCTAAAAGCATCATTCTGAAAATAAAAAATAGTAGTATTTTTTATCTTTTTTGCATAAAATAAAGTTATGTTTTCAGTTTGGAGTTATTGGATATAATGAGACGAAGGAGAGTTAACATAGCTTGCCTACAGGAAACTAAGTGAACAGGGGGAAACATTAAGAAAATTGATGGATATATAAACTTTGGTATATAAGGAAGGATTATAATAGAAATGACATGGGCCTAATAATAGACAATGATTTAGAGGATAAGGTAGTTAATGTCAAGAGAATAGGTGATAGACTCCTATTAATTTAACTTGTATTAGGGGAGAAGATAATTAATGCGCCACAGGTAGGACTAGAGGATAGAAGTAAGAAACAATTTTGGAAGGACATGGATGGGCTAGTCAAAAGAAATACCAAATGGAGAGAGTTTTTTAGCAGGGGACCTAAATGGCTATGTAAGAAAAGAAACTAGAGGATATGAAAGGGTACATGGCGGATATCGTTTTGGGGAACAAAGAACATGGGTGAGGCTATTTTGGATATTTTTTATGGCTTACGACCTAACAATAGAAAACACCTAGTTTAAAAAGAGAGATGAACACCTGATAATTTATAAAAGTGGACCCTTTAAAAGTCAGATAGACTTCTTTCTAGTTAAGAAGGTAGATTGTCCATCATGTAAAGACTATAAGGTTATTCCAAGAGAGAGTCTGACCACTCAACATAAGCTCTTGGTGGTTATCCAAGAAAAGGAGTAAAAATTGGAAGAAAAACAGTACAATTAATAGTTGTCTAAGACCTAGGTGGTGGAATTTAAATATAGAGAACATAGATTTATTTAGGAATAAATTGGTAAAAGAAAGAAAATGAAATTTTGAGCATGAAGCCAATGCGGAATGAGATGGCTGCTTATATTAAGAAAGTCCCAAAAGAAGTTTCAAGAAAATCTAGAGGGAAAAGAATTTTTGATAAGGAAACTTGATGGTGGAGTGAGGAGGTTTAAAAGCCTATTAGCAAAAAAAGATCATGTTATAAAGCTTGGCAATGTAATAAGAATGACCCAAACTTAGAAGAATATAAAAATCCAAAGAAAAATGCCAGGAAAATGGTAGGCAAGGCTAAACTTAAGGCATATGATAATTTATATAATAAACTAGGGATAAAAGAAGGTGAAAAAGATGTCTTCAAACTAGCAAAAACGAGAGGGGAAGTGTTGGGATCTAGAACATATTAAATATATTACGAGCAGTGTTTAAAAAAGCGCTAGGCGGGTCCTAGGTGGCCTGGGGGGTCCAGGTCGCCCAGCGCCTAGGCGGGCGCCCAGGCAGGCGCCCAAGCAAGCGCCCAGAACCTGGGCGGCCCAGTCGAATCCAAAAAGGATGCCCAGTCAAAGATGCTTCTAAGGACTCAAAATCTTCTAAAAACCTCCCAATAGATTTATAAAACATCAAAACTTAAATCTAATATCAATGGGTGATGTTTTGATCGATTTTTGTCAACTTTAAAGAAAGAAAAAAATTTCGCCCCTGGGCAGGGCGCTCGCCTAGGCGAGTTCTGTAACGCCTAGGCGGGGCACAGGCCCTGGGTGGCCGCCCTAAGCTAGGCGTTGGGCCCCCGCTTAGGCAGGTTTCGTATCGCCTAGGCGGCCGCCCAGATTGGCCGCCTAGGCCTGAGCGATGCGCCCAGGCCTTCTGGACCGCCAAAGCGCTAGGCGGTCCGCTTTTTGAATCACTTATTACGAGTGAGGATCAAAAAGTCCTGGTGAAGGATGACGAGGTCAATGAAAGGTGAAGAATTTATTTCCAAAAATAGTTAAATGATGAGCACTATGGGATCCTAATGTTAAGAGGAACCTTTAACATAAATGAGGGGGATGGTCATAGATACATTTGCAGGACTAGGACGTCTAAAATAAAAGAAGCTTTGAGAAAGATGAAGATAGGAGAGGCTTTAGGACTATATGGTATCTTGATAGAGGTTTGGAAGTGCATAGGAGAATTTGGCATGTACTGCCTGACCAAGTTGTTCAACGAGGTAATGAGAACAAAGAAAATGCCAAACAAATAGAGAAAAGTATTATGGTACCTATTTATAAGAACAAATGAGACATACAAAATTGTACGAACTATTGAGTAGTCAAACGTATGAACTACACTATGAGGTTGTGGATGAGAGTGATCGAGCAACGACTAAGGCATAAAACAAGTGTTTTAGAAAATCAGTTCGATTTTATGCCAAGGAGGTCAACAATTGAGGTTATTTTCTTACTCAAGCAACTAATTGAGAAGTTTAAAGAGAAGGGAAAAAAACTCCACATGGTCCTTATTGATTTAGAGAAAGCATATGCTAGGGTACCTAGAGATCTAATTTGGTGAGTGTTGGAAAAGAAAAGAATCATCACAGGTTATATTGACATGGTGAGAGAAATCTACAAGGAAGCAATAACTTGTAAAGAGACAAGTGAATTTTCAGCGACAGTAGTCCTACATTAGGGGTTAGCAGTTAGACCATATCTTTTTGTTTTAGCTATGGACGAGTTAACTCGGCACCTACAAGATGAGGCAACGTGGTGCATTTTGTTCATAGTTTTGATAGATGAGACTAGGGGTGGCGTCTTTGCAAAGTTAGAACATTTGTAGGGATGCTCTAAAATCACTTGTCTCTCCACGAGTGAATTTTCAGTGACAGTAAGCCTACATTAAGTGTCAGCATTTAGCCCATATCTCTTTGTTTTGGCTATGGAAGAGTTAACTTGGCACTTACACGATGAGGCATCGTGGTTCATGTTGTTCATAATTTTAATAGATAAAGACTAGGGGTGGCTTCAACACAAAGTTAGAACTTTTGGAGGGATGCTCTAAAATCAAAAGGTTTTAAAATTGTCGAACTAAGATAGAATATAATGAATGCAAGTCTAGTAATAATAGGAGCAGAAACAAGGAAGTAATTAAAATTGATGGCCAAGAAAATAAAAGAGATTATTTTCGATATCTTGGATCAATAGTCCAGGAGAATGAAGATTGGGAAAGATGTTGCCCATAGAATTAGACTAGGTGGGAGAAGTGAAGATGTGCATATGGAGTTTTATGTGATCGTCGCATACCACTAAAACTGAAGGTGAAGTTCTATAGGACAGTTGTAAGACCAATCATGCTTTATGGGAAAGAATGTTAGGTGGTCAAGAAACAAGATATCTATGGGATGAGTGTAGCCGAGATGAGGATGTTGAGATTTATAAGTGGCAAGACACGAAAAGATAGAATCCGAAATGAATACATTCAAGAGAATTTCGGTGTGGCTTCAATAGGTAATAAAATGAGAGCAAGTAGACTTAGATGGACTGGTCATGTGCAGCGTAGACCTAATACAACACCGGTTAGGATATGCAATTTGGTTGTAAAGGGCTCTAAAAGAATAAGGGGATGGCCCAAAAGGACATGGATGGAAGTAGTGAGAAAAGAAATAGTGACATATGGTCTTATTGACGGTATCGCCCTTGATAGAGCAGAATGGTGGAACAAGATTCATGTATCTGATCCCAAATAGTTGGGATAAGACTTAGATGATGATGATATGTATGTGTGTGTGTGTGTGTGTATATATATCATACAGACGTGGTCAAGGTCGAACGGAGTTTTTTGGGAGATGTACTAAACACAAGACATGTATCCGTGTCCATGTAAAATTGCCAACAACATCAGGGAATATATGGCACTTGTTCATAAGATCCACAAGAACCCCCAAAAACATTTTTTGATAATCGTAACAAAGAGCATAAAGGAAACAATATGGGCTACAGCTTTCATCCGAGGATGACCTCTTCATGCATCTTTACACACATGACTTGTGTTTAGAAAACAAAGCCTCTAATCATGCCGACGACAATGTCACATGTTAATTATGTTTTGACTTGTGAATACATAACCATATTGAATTTGCATGATTTCAAAAAGAAAAAGATGGAGCAGCAAATTGATGTCAAGAACATTAAAAAGAAATCAAATATTTCAAAACCAACTCCAGCAGCAATCAAGACAATGAGTACTCGCTAAAACTTTAAAACAAGTAAACACAAACCTGATTAACAAATGTTCGCTGGAAAGGGCTCTTATCAGCATTTAACTGCACGGAGATAGCCAAACAATTATCTTATCAACCAAAGCCTCACAGTTTATTATAATCTAAATCAGTAGAGATATAATTAGAAACCTAAAAGGAAAATTACGTAGCACCAGATATTCAAGTCAAAACTTGAAGTTGGTTATGATGACAAGGTCGAATAAAATCTGAATCTCAACGGTGTTGGGTAAGTTACTAATAGAAACATGCAAGTAGGAGTGACCCGAATACAACCATAAGAAATTCAGTAACAGAGAAAATTATTCAGAGTATAACTAGTCAGCGACTATTTTACAACCAAACTAACATATCGATATCATAAGTTATTTTGGTTTAGCAGACTTTGTGCTTTTCATAGATTCTAACTGCTTTTGTGGAATTATGGCTTATCTAATTAGCTAATTTCTCTCATTCCAATGCTTGGTTACAAAAGAATGATCTCCAGTTTATTTTATGCAGGGAATCAGCTCTTGTTATCGCTTCATCTAAGATTAAGAAAAATTTATCACCGCCCTCATTTCAGAAATTAACTATTGCATTTGCTTCTTGGGTCCATCAGTAAATCCCCTTCATAATATCCTTGGATAATACATTGTAATACCAATCAGCCCATGTGCAAGGACACATCTCATCTCTTCTTCAAATATCCAATCCCATAAAGGTTAGAAGACAGTTATCACCTTTAACAGTAACCCTGATCAGATATCAACTATTGGTATCTTACATGTCATCATTTCTTCATATCTCTCACTTACCAGATATGCAGTCTTTTATGTTCCAAATGCATCGATGCATCTGGTGCAAGTTGGAGAACTTGTTCAACATAACCTGTTGATGCTTCACTAAGAATGATTGTAGCCTGCATGATTTTGTAACCGGAAAGTGATCAGGATTCAGAAGGACTCAAAAGGTTGGCCAGTATTATGCCTGTGCCTGAATTATGCTTTTTTATTTACAGCATGTTTACCTGCTCCTTCTGTTTCGGATATGCTTGAATCACACTTTCTCATTTACTGCATGTTTTACCGCTCCCATTATTTCGGAAAGCAGTCAAGCAGATCTCCAGTGGAATTAGTGACATTGTAATCTAGGACAACTGAATACACAATCTTACCTTTCTCAAGTTAAATTGGAGAAGAGACGGTATCATGTTCCTAGGACCAATTAGAAGCCTCAAATCAGTCCCAATGTTTTAAACCTCAGACTTGATTACTCCAAAACAAAACAAAAAAAGAAAAGAAATGAAAAGAAAAGAAAATCGGACTCACTCTGAGAACTGGCCATCGCCTGGGGTGACTTAGCAAGTCCCATGTTGACCCACCGAGTCTTTTCTGAGTCCAATGAAAATAACGGAAAATATCCCCAAAGTTTAAGGAAAATAAAAAAAGGAAAGACATAAAATATTCATGAAAATTACATACATGTATATAAATACGACACGCAATTCCCACATTGACACCTGTAAACAATATTTCTGTTTTACAGATTTTTTTTTTTTGAGTAAAGTTAACAATGTATTGGAAAAGCATCAGGGAACAAGAGTGGGACCCAAGAGCACCCACTGACAAGGTCTCCCAGACAAAAAATAGGTCAGTACACAATGACCTTATACAAAAATATTGGCGCCTGATACAAGCAAAGAACTGAAGAAATCAAAATACAATGCACCCAGGGTGGTCCAGAGCACAGGTCGTGGGCTAGGCTACAGTGAATGAATAGGTGTGGATTCGATTCCTCCTCACAAAGACACAGTGCGCACCTGTTGGGGATTGGGATTCCTTTCCTTTGAAGTTGGTCCACTGTGAGAACTCTTTAGGAGCAAGCAATCCAGTTGAATGCTTGCACTTTACTCGGGGCGATGGTAGACCAGACCTTTGAATGTACCGAGACGGGGTTTGGTGGGAAGTGGGTGGCTGAATTATTTTTTTGTAGTAAGAGGCCACCGAAAGCCTTAAGGGGAGAGGGTCCAAACCAGAGAATCCCTCCTTGATAGAGCTATGAAGTTGGAATGCAGATAATCCGAGAGGGTTAAGAATTGGCCAATTTCCTCCTCTGTTAGATGTCGTCTGAAAGAAGGATTCTAGACTCTGCGGCCCCTAGAAACGACCATTTCCTCCGCGATGGTGGAGGCTTTATTGGAGGCAAGAGAGTAGAGGGAGGAGCAGAGGTCCCTAAGAGGAGTATGGCCTAGCCAAATTCTGACCAGAACTTACTATTGTACCTTCTCTAGGATGGAGGCGGATGAATTGCTTGAACAAAGAAAGGGAGGACGCGAATGACTTCCACGTGAAGCCCTATTCGACGATCTCCTCTCGAGCACCCAAGCATCTTCCAGGATTCTATATTTGTTGCAAAGGACCTGTGCCCAAAGAGAGTTGTTCTGGGCGGCCAATCTCCACCACCATTTCCCTAAGAGAGCTAAGTTATGTTTTCTAAGGATCTAGATCCCCAGCCCTCCTTGAAGTTTAGGAAGGCAGACCTTGTCCCAAGAGATGAGGTGGAATTTAGTTTTCTCGGCTTGCCCTGACCAAAGAAAATTCCTCATCAGTTGGTCAAGATGATTGGCTAGCAAGACAGGCATGTGGAATAAGGACATTAGATAGACCGGAGCGTTTGCTAGGGTAGCTTTTACAAGTGTGGTCCGGCCTGCGAGGGATAGGTACCTCCCTTTCCATCTGCCAGACACCTCTACTTTGTCAATCACATGAGACCACTATCTCTTTTTTGGTTTTCCCAAGCCCAAGGGTAAGCCAAGGTAGATGGTGGGGAGGTCCTCCACTTTACATTCCCAGTTCGGAATTAAAGCTCTGGTTTCAACGTTTGATAGGGCTACCCCCATCATCTTCGATTTGTCTATATTGACTTTGAAGCCCGTAGCTAGCTCAAAACATTTAAGGAAAAGTCTCAAGTTTTCTATTTTGTCTAGTTTAGCATCAAGGAACACTAACGTGTCATCTGCGTACTGTAGGTGAGACACAACTGGGCCTTGAGAACTACATTTGAAACCAGTGAGAAGGCCTTCCGTACAGTCGACTGATGGAGCGACTGAAAACTTCGGCTGCAATAGCAAAGAGGAATGGGGAGAGGGGGGGCCTAGCGAAGGCCCCTCGAGGAAGTGAAAAAACCCTTGGGAGCCCCGTTGATAAGAACTGAGAAGTGAGGATTTGAGTAGCAGCCCCTCATCCACTTCCTCCAAAGGTCCCCAACCCATTCTTGACATGGTTTCATCCAGTATTGACAAGTCAGCAAGGTCGTACGCCTTTTCCCAATCTATCTTGAAGATAAGGCCGGGTTTTTTGGATAGGTGTCTGGAATGCAAACACTCATGAGCCACTAGGGCCCCATCTAGAATTTTCCTATCCTTTATGAACGCAGACTGTGAGGGCGAGATGACGAGGGGGAGGACTTGTTTCAACCTAGATGCCAAAACCTTAGCCAAGATCTTGTAGGAGGAATTGACCAGACTAATTGGACGGAAGTCCGCGAGTTCCTCTGCCCCTTCAATTTTGGGGACAAAAGCGATGAAGGTGGAGTTGATGGCTCTATGGAGGATTCCACGTTGGAAGAATTCATCAAAGTAACTCTTAAAGTCTGCTTTGAAAGTTTCCTAAAACGTCTTGAAAGGGGCTATGGGAAAACCGTCAAGGCCAGGGGCTTTATCTTTGGCCAAGTCAACGATAGCCTCCAAAATCTCAGTATTAGAGAAGGGACGCTCCAGCCATTGTGACCAATGATCCGGAAGGGTTAAGAAATCCAAATTGGCCATTCTAAGTCTGAAACCCGAAGGGGCCGCGTAGAGGTCCTGAAATAAACCAAGGATGGTTGATTCAATTTCCGCAGGTTGGTCTAGGTTGCGATTGCCAACCTAGATAGCATTGTCTCTTCTATGGCAATTGGCTATCCGGTGAAAAAAACAAGTGTTTTCGTCCTCTGCTTTAAGCCAGTTGACTCTAGATCTCTGAAACCAATACAATTCTTCCTTTTTAAGGGTGGAAAAATATTTCGTCTTAGTTTGGATCCAGAGGTTGGATTCGGTAGCTGACAGAGGCCGGGATTCCTCTGTTCGATCCAGGTCATGAATAGTATTCAGCAGGGAGGACTTGATTTGAGAGTAGTTCCCAGGGATAGAATTACTCCAGTTTTTTACAGAGGCTTTCAGAACTTGAATATAACATATAGCCTGCTCTATCCAAAACCAGGAGGGAAAAAGAGTTCCACCATGTTGGAATGAGAGAGGATAGCGAGGCTTCTTCAAGCCAGGCTAATTCGAATCGAAATGGTTTCTGTCCTCTCTGAACAACTTGAGTATCCAGGATGATGGGGCAGTGGTCCGAGGTTGGTTTCGATAGGGCCAGTGCATGCGATCTAGGAAATACGTCTTCTCAATTCAAGGATAGTAGGAATCTATCTAGTTTAGAAAGAGATGGTTGGGAAGAGTGGTCGGACCATGTGAAACGATTGCCTTGAAGGGGAATATCAAGGAGTTCGTTACGATAGATGAAATTCGAGAAGTCCATCATTCCCGAAGAAATGTTGGAGTTGGAATTTCTCTCGTAAGACAATCTTGTGATATTGAAATCCCCTCTCAGACACCAAGCAGAATGGGGAAGGGAAGCTACAAGGTCCAGTTTTGCCCAAAAAAGTGGTCTGAGGGTTGCAGAGTTTACGTTGTAGTCTGCTGAGAATTTCCAGTGAAAACCATCGAAAATTCGAGAAAGGATAATTGTGACTGAGTCCTCCCTGATGAGGGAAGAAAGAAGAAGGTGTTTCGATGGGTTCAAGACTACCCATATTCCACCTAATGGCCCTACCACAGGAAGAGAGGCCCACTGGCAAGGCCTCATGCCCCAGACATAGCGGACTAATTAGAGGGTAGGATCAGGCTGCTTAGTCTCTGTGAGGGCTAAAATGGAGGGTAGGTGTTTTGTTGTCATATCCTTGTCTGCATCCCGTTTGAGTGGCTGTCCCAAGCCTCTTACGTTCCATGTCAGGATTTTCATAGAGCTAATGTGGACGCAGAGGAGGAGGCCAGTCTAAGAGACCTCCTTGGAGAAGAAACCCAAGGGGGAGAAGGGTAGGGGAGAGTCGAGGGGGGCTCTTCTAAAGCAGGTATGTCATAGTTTATCAAGGAGAACAAGTTTAGGACCTCCCTGTGTCCTCTGAAGCTCACCTTCAGTCAGCTCTGAGCATCCGAGAGGATGAATTGGTGTGTCGGGCCTTCGGGCCCGTCGTCTTGAAATCCCATGATTCTGTAAATCTCCTTCATCTTGTTAAGCTCTATGTTGTTCCCATCCCTGTCGACCCCCTTAAAGCAAGCTTCGTCCGAGGGGAGCGAGATGGGAGGGTTTGGTGTTCTAGGAACCTCCCTTGCGGGCGAGGAGGGCAAAGAGAAAGGCTTAGCCAGGTAAAGGTCTGTCGGCAAAGTGGGTAGGGGTTCAAGACAAGAGGAAAGGGTATTTGGGGATATGCAGACAGAAGGATGGGAAGTGGGTGGAGGGATGGAAGCCTCAACTGGAGAGGATGAAGGTGGTGAGATCAGGGCTGGGGTTTGGGAACCCTGAAAATGGGTAGGAAAGGTAGAGGGGTATAAGGTTGAACTTAAGGAGAGAGCAGACCCAAGGTGGTAAAAAGAAAGGTGTGGTGGGTTAGGTAGTGGTGAGGCTGAGGAGGTTCGAAGGATGGGCAAGTCCGGGGGGGTGAGGGGTCAACGTTTGTGGGAACAGGAAGTGGAAGGTTCGAACTCGGGAGATGTGAACCAGGTGGGGGGTGAAAGGAAAGTAAGGGGCCAGAAGGGCACAGATTTGGGCTAGGTCAGGAGGAAAGGGGTCTGCAAAATGGACTGCGACAATGCTGAGGGGGAACTGAGACCACTCCATGGGGTTGTCGGAGGCAGCAAAAAGTGCAGGTGAAGGCGGAGAACAATCTTCCGAGGTGTCTGTCTCAAAGGGTAGGTAGGTCAAGGATGAAACGAGTGCAGATGAAGAGGATAAAGGAGGGGGCAGGAGAGCCAAAGGTTCGAGTTGTTCTAAGGGGGACACCAGCGAATGGAAGGGGTTCGAAGTCCAGGAAGTGGGTTCTCGACGAGGCCCATCTTCAAGTGAGAGGATGTTAGGCGAAGGGGGGTTCTGCAATAGGGCTGAAGGGGAAGAAACGAAAGGGAGAGGCAGAGATGAGAAGGTTGAAAGACAGCCAGGGCCGAAAAGAGAAGGGTCAGGTGAAGGGTGAAGAGGTGTAACAATTCTAAACTTTCAAAAAAGAAAAAAAAAAAAGTCTTTATAGTGTGATGGTCCATATAGGCATTATGGTCCTTAGGGACCATCACTACTTGTATATCTTTTTACCCTTCACTTTTCTTATCTTCTGCCACGTCCTTTAGTGGACGTGGGTTGTAAACATTAGAGGTTTAATGTTACACCTCATGTATGAGGTGGAGGTGTTTTAAAGAAATTAAATAGAACGAAAGGTAAGACATCGCCTAACAACTCCTTTCTCGCTCTCCCTCTTACAAACACAGTGAGCTCCTCTCTCTAGCCAAATTTTTATCGAAAGCTCCCTCTCAAATATTTTAGGTAAGTAACTTCATTATCTTGAAAAATAATCTGTTCTTTATAAAAATGAAATAAAATAATTACTTCTGCTTATTATCATGAATTTTTGGCGCGATAAATTTTATGCGCAAGCGACCTCATTATTTTGAAAAATAATCTTTTTAATAGAATTGTGATATTTTATCTATGATAGAAATTTAAATGCTGCAAATTCTAAGAAATAAATTTATTTTCTTGTCTATTGTTAGAGAATTTTAGATACTGTAAAATTATTATAAATAAATGTGATATTTCTGCTTTTAGTCAAATTGTGAAATTTCTTTCTACCGTTTTTGAATATTTAGACATTGTAAAATTCATGTGCAAATGACTGCCTTATTATTTGAAAACTGATATTTTTGCATTTGATTATAGCATTGTTTGTGAAATATTTATTTGCGAATTGACATCCCATAAATTGTGATAATTCCGTATTCTTGGATTTCTATAAGAGTTTTTCTATACATACTAGATTGGCAATTATGCTAGAATGTCTTTACGAACTGCTACCTTTCTGAATTTGAGCCCAAAATATTTGCCTGGGTATTTTTGAAATGCTATTGAAAGTGACTGTTATTAATGGTTTCAGTAAAATTCATATTAATAATTTCAGTGATATGTTGACTTCATGATATTGCTGCTTTCGAATGTTTAAAGAGATTTAGAAATACTTTAAGTATGTAAGTGGACTCATCCGATTCGCCGATGAGGTATAAGTGAACCTATCTGGTACGCCTGTAGGGATTAAATGGACTCATCCTGTACGCCGGTGAGGTATAAGTGGACCTGCAGGGATTAAGTGGACCTATCTTGGACGCCGATAAGGATTAAGTAGACCCATCAGGACACTTATGGGGTATATAAGTGACCTACTTGGGACGCCAATAGAATAATTTGTGAAATCCTTTGAATTATGCACTGCCGTTAAAATGTTATATGCATTTCAATTATTCGGATTATACTGAATTATGTATTTTTTAAAGTGACACTGTTAATACATTTCTATTAATAGATCTCCTTTTTGAAAATATTGATATCTTTCAACCATGATTATTTTTAAGATTATGATGATCACTTGCTGAGTAGCCAAACTCATCAAACTATGGTAAACTTTTTTTTTAGTAATAACTGCCGTTTCATTTT
>NW_006498320.1:1264480-1279271 GCF_000471905.2 Amborella trichopoda
CTTTTGTTACTTTGTAAGAATTCGCCATTGTAAATTTGTCCTATCAAGAGATGTATATATGTTTTGATTGTCACATCTCAAGAATATCAATATTATAAATTCTTGGGGGGTGTGGTATCAGAGCAATAGGTTTAAGATTCTTAGGAAATTTAAAAAAAATGTACTTAAAATCACATTTATTACGTGTACAGACCGGGACAAAGTCAAGATCCAGAATAACTGAAGCTGATATAGAAAGAATCGGAGGTGTCGCTTATAGACATGCCTTACCACCCGAATTGGCAAACGTCCATAATGTCTTCCATGTATCATCACTACGAAAATATTAGCCCGACCCATCCCATATCTTGAAATATGAACTTTTACCGATCAGAAATGACCTATCCTTAATTGAGCAGCCAATTTTGATACTGGATAAAAGGGTACAAGTGTTGTGCAACAAGGAGATTCCTTTGGTCCGTATATTATGGCAATACCATTCAAGAGAGGAGTCGACTTGGGAACGAGAAGACGATATCAAAGAAAAATATCCTTATCTTTTTCAGTAATCAGGTACACAAATTTAGAGGACTAAATTTCTTTAAGGGGGGAAGAATATAACAATCCTAAACTTTCAAACAAAAAAAAAAACTCTTTATAGTATGATTGTCCATATAGGCATTATGGTCCTTAGGGACCATCACTACTTGTATATCTTTTTACCCTTCACTTTTATTATCTTCTACCACGTCCTTTAGCACACGTGGGTTGTAAACATTAGAGGTTTACTATTAATGCTACACCTCATGTATGAGGTGGAGGTGTTTTAAAGAAATTAAATAGGACGAAAGGTAAGACGTCGCCTAACAACACCTTTCTCGCTCTCCCTCTTACAAACACAGTGAGCTCCTCTCTCTAGCCAAATTTTTATCGGAAGCTCCCTCTCAAATATTTGAGGTAAGTGACTTCATTATCTTGAAAAATAATCCTTTCTTTGTAAAAATGAAAATAAAATAATTACTTCTGCTTATTACCATGAATTTTAGGCGCGACAAATTTTATGCGCAAGCGACCTCATTATTTTGAAAAATAATCTTTTTAATAGAATTGTGATATTTTATCTATGATAGAAATTTTAAATGCTGTAAATTCTTAGAAATAAATTTATTTTCTTGTCTATTGTTAGAGAATTTTACATACTGTAAAATTATTAGAAATAAATGTGATATTTCTGCTTTTAGTAAAATTGTGAGATTTCTTTCTATCGTTTTTTAATATTTAGACATTATAAAATTCATGTGCAAATGACTGCCTTATTATTTGAAAACTGATATTTTTGCATTTGATTATAGTATTGTCTGTGAAATATTTATTTACGAATTGACATCCCATAAATTGTGATAATTCTATATTCTTGGATTTCTATAAGACTTTTTTTATACATACTAGATTGGCAATTATGCTAGAATGTCTTTACGAACTGCTACCTTTCTGAATTTGAGCCCAAAATATTTGACAAGGTATTTTTGAAATTCTATTGAAAATGACTGTTATTAAAGGTTTCAGTGAAATTCATATTAATAATTTCAGTGATATGTTGAGCACATGATATTGCTGCTTCCGAATGTTTAAAGAGATTTAGAAATACTTTTAAGTATGCAAGTGGACTCATCCGGTTCGCCGGTGAGGTATAAGTGAACCTATTCGGTACGCCGATAGGGATTAAGTGGATTCATCCTGTATGTCGGTGAGGTATAAGTGGACCTGCAGGGATTAAGTGGACCTATCTGAGACGTCGATAAGAATTAAGTGGACCCATCAGGACGCTGATGGGGTATATAGGTGACCTACTTGGGATGCAAGTAGGGTAATTTGTGAAATCCTTTGAATGATGCACTGCCGTTAAAATGTTCTAATCATTTCAATTATTCGGATTATACTTACTTATGCATTTTTTAAAGTGAAACTGTTAATGCATTTATGTTAATAGATCTCCTTTTTGAAAATATTGATATCTTTTAACCATGATTATTTTTAGGATTATGATGATCACTTACTGAGTAGTCAAACTCATAAAACTATGGTAAACTTTTTTTCTAGGATAACTGCGGTTTTATTTTGAGTGCTCGTCAAGATCAACTTTGGAAGATATTATAGTTGTGCTTAAACTTTCTTTTGTTACTTTGTAAGAATTCGCCATTGTAAATTTGTCCTATCAAGAGATGTATATATGTTTTGACTGTCACATCTCAATAATATAAGTATTATAAATTCTTGGGGCGTGACAAGAGGGGTGGGGGGGGGGCGAATCGAGACTTCGGGAGAGTCTGTTGGGATCTCGAGGTCTCGAAGCTCGAGGAGAGCGTAGGTGTCGCCAAAAGGGTTAAGGTGGGAGGGCAGCGCCACTTCAACTGAAGGCGGGAAAGTTTCAAGGGTAGGTGAGGGCGACAGATGGGATGACGAAGGCAGCAGAGGGTGAAAGGTCTCAGCAGGGCAGGGATGTAGGAAGGAAGGGGGGCGGCCGGCATGGCGAGGTATTGAGCGGGGATGAGGGTCACTTGGGATAAGAGCCCTCTGGGACGGATCCAAAGGATGAGGCGGTGGGCTTGGCACAACCAAAAGGCCCGACGACTGAGGCAAGGGGGGGTTTGTGGTCAACTACAACACCTTTGCCATGACAATGTGGAGGGGAGCCAGGTGGCTCTAATAGGGCCGAGAGAGTACTGACACCAACGCCGCCTCGAGGACTCGAGCAGAACGGGGAAGAGGTGACACCCGAGCTCGAGATCGGCTGGAGGGCATCAGGTCGTAGGACCGTTCTGCTAAGAGGGCACGTTTGACTGACGCGTGGTCTCCAAGCAGCTACTGGAGGCGGTTTCGAAATGTTGGGGCGGTAGCCCTCCAGGTTAGGCTTGGACCCGGAGGAGGATGGCCGGTGGCGCCGCCTAGTGTGGCGACATTTCCTAGAGATTGAGATCCAGGATGAGGAGGAGGATCCCTTTGGTGGGAGAAAGTTGGCAGAGTTGAAGAAAATAGGAGAAGGCGGAGAGGCCACAGACCACGAGAGAGAAATCGGAAAATAGAGATCTTCGACTTCTAGCCAAATGGTGGAGGGGATGAACTTTGTGTCAAGGACCTCCAGGAGAAGACAGATGGAGTCGAGCGGCAGAACTTCGACGGATTTCTAGTGGATTTGTACAAGGGAACCACAGGCCTCCACCACTCTCTTAAACGTGGAGGGAAACCACGTGTGTAGAGGGATGTGGTCCACTGTGAGTCAAACTCTATGTTTCCGGAAAGACCCATCCTTCCGAGACCATTCGCAGAGCTTTAAGGCTGCCCTTTTGAAAGAGAGGGAGGGGGCTCCGAAAGAGCTCGATGGGCGCTTTCGTGCGAAGGAAATGTGAACCTCTTGAGAAGCGGCGGCAGTCAAGATTGGGCTCCTCCTAAAGCCGTTGAGCCCATTTCTCTACCCCCTGACATCGTCCCGTCTAGGTAGGAAGATACCCACCAGGGAGGAAAGAAGTTTAGATTAAAGGGTGGCTGACTCCTATGCAGGGGTGGAGATGGTGAAGGGGAGAAACAGAGAAGAGGTCCCTGGAGTTGAAGGAGTTACTCCAGAGATGGGAAGTGGGGCGCAGGGAGCTGGGGGACTAGCTAAGGCTACTACTTGTGCGAATGAAGCCTTCTACTCTAGCTGAACCTTCTGGAGGCGGAGGTTGAGAAGGTGAAAGCAGTGGTTGGGAAGGTGAGGGTTTGGGATAAAGGTTACAGATCTTGTTCCAGTCAAGGGGCGGGGGGAGACGCAGATTCCTCCTCCTCTCCATCTTCGCAGTTACTTACAAATTATTTTATGAGCATGTAACAAAAAATACAAGATCAAAGAAAATAGAACTAGATATAGTGATATTTGTCCCAAAAAAACAAAAACAAAAAAATTAAAGAAAGAAAGAAAAAACTGTTTATATAAATCTAAACTGAAAATGAAAAACAAAACCCATTTTGCTTACCCAAAGATGCGTTTGGTACTAATTGAGGCCTCAAATCTTTGGGAAAAGATTCTAATAACATCCCAAATAGAAACCCCTAAACTAGATTTTTCATTGGACTTCAGGTATAGCGGATCCAAAACTCTTGAAATTTGGGGCAAAACCCTCATTCAAAAAATCTGAATCCCGCATATTCGAAATTGAGTTTTTTTTTTTTTAATCCAAGATATGGATTCAATAGAACACACATAAACAGGTCTGGGGACAGATTTTCAAGGTTTTTGAGGTTTGGGCTGCGAAGGGATTGCAAGAAAGGAATGTCACATTTCTGCCCCCTTTTATTTATGAAAAAGTGTCAAACTGCGAGGCTTATGGGACTCGCCCGAATCCAACAAAACTACCGTTGTCACTGTTAGGACTCGAATGGTATAGTAAATAGACAGCCCCAGCAAGTTAAGACTTGGGACCACTTCAGAACCTGCAGACTGCAAGTTTTGATTGACTCGGATGTCTGAGGGACTAAATGAGTTCCAAATCACTGATCAACCCCAGACTGACGACCTTATCAGTGAATCAGCTAAAAACATCCTCAATCACTACTTTCTCAAAAAAAAAACATCATCAATCACTATGATGAAGTAGGCTGGTTCACCACCTAATAAACCTTGGAGCAGTTAAAGAAGCCCGCTTTGTGATCTATTCACCAAAGGAAAAGCATATTGATGGAATGCGTTCCTCCACCAGCCCACTCCATGTCCCCATGGCCCCAAAACCAATCAGATCCAACAAGCATACAAGCAAACACAATCAACCTATTTATAAATCCTCAACTTAAACAAATGATATAGGTTTCCCTTCTTATATCGGACCCATGGCATTCATGAAGTCTCTCTGCCCACTCACACTATAGCTCTTAATTAGTATCTAAGATTGTTAAACTAAAAAGCATGCAGACTTAGATTTCCCTGAGTTGTCTACAAGGAAAATGAGTTTGCAAAATAGTCTAGAAATGGTTCAGGAGTTCGACGCAAGTAACATTATTAAAAAACTAGCAATTCGGAAAATGGCGAATCTAATTAGAGCATGAGAGCACAAGGAAAAACATGAGAAAGACATTAGGAAAAGGTGTTTCCTCATAAGAAACTAAGAAGAAACCAATTGATAAAATAAAGAGAACACAAGGAATGGAAATTTTAAAAAAAATCACATAAAAATTATAAAGGAAACACATAGATGACACAGTTTTCCAAAAATTTGGGTAAATGGAATGTACCAAATTACGGAACAGGCTTTCATGGAAGGATATCAACCTATAATCAAGTTGACCCTAGAACAATGGTCTAGTACCTCATTCTATGAGTGTCCCATAATCCCACAACATATACAACACCAGCATATACATTATTATAAACTTATCTGTCAGCATCTTTAGTCTTCTAAACTTATGGATCTTCATAGATGATCCTACACTGAGAATGTTCACAAACAAAGAAGCTCAATGAAACCCTTTGACGCAAAAAGAAATTAGAAAAATTCAAAATTTTAGTATTTTTTTTTTTTGTTTACTTTTCTTAGAAATAAGAAGAGCGTTGGGATAAGTTGGGAGGGAGGATTTTGGTGCGTGAGTTGTTAAGAGGGAAGAGGGAGGATTTTGGTACATGAGTTGTAAAGTGGGAGGATTTTGGGGAATAGATTAGGAAGGAGATAGAGATTCTTGTGAGAAGAAATAGGGAGATAGGTGTGAGAGAGAGAGAGATAAGTTGGAAAGGTTGGATGACATGAAGAGGGAGCAGATATGGAGAGAGAAAAAAACATAGGGGAGAGAGATTTTTTTGAACTTTTTTCTTCTAAAAGTCGATTTAAAGGGAGATGTCCCTTCATTGTAAAAGCAGAGATAGGAATTGAGTAAAGTTAAGCTTGTGAAAAGATCTTTTTGGGGTAGACTGCCTTGTAGACCTAGAGATAGGATATTTTCTCTCACACTTTTATTTTATTTTTATTTTCTGCTTTATTATTATTTCTCCCTACATCAGTTGGTATCAAGCAAGATCCAGCTTTCACAATGCCATCGAAAGCTAATCATGTTATGCATAATCGCTTGGGACAAGCTTTGAAAAGTTTGACCAAAGTCATGGAGGATGTTTGAACCGAAGTACATAAAATGAATCAGTTGTAACAACGGTTGGAGAACAATGTTCATCGCGAAAAATGTGCTCGCAATCACATCGATCTTACACCAGTATTCCCACAACAAACCCAAGGTACTGATCCTGATCGTAATGAAGAAATTTACAGGCAAGATCTGCGTCTTATAGAGCGTCCATGAGATTTTCGTATTAAAGTCGATCTCCTGGAATTTCATGGTAAACTCTAAATAAAAGCACTTATTGATTGGTTGTGCAGTTGAAAATTATTTTGAATGGATTGAATTGCCGAAGGAACGTAAAGTTAAAATTGTTGCAACCAAGCTCCACAGGTATGCTGCGGCCTAGTAGGAACAAGTTCAACAATCCTGATTTTACACTGGAAAGGGAAAAATTATTGACTGGCAAAAGATGAAAAAGAAATTGAAAGAAAATTTTCTTCATGTGGATCATGAACAAATTTTCTTTCATGTCCAAAATCTTTGACATAATGAGAAGAAAGTGGAAGATTATACTAGGGAGTTTTATCGATTAGTTGCTCGAAACAACCTCCAAGAGACGGAAGGACAAAAGGTTGCTCGATATGTAAATGGCCTTCAACCTACCATTAGGGACAATGTTTCTCTACATCGCCCATGGACTTTAAGTGAAGCTTTTCAAATTTCTATAAGAGTAGAGACTAAATACCAATGGAGCATGACAAGCGATTTTACACTCAGAAGGAGGTTTCGTGCCAACCCAAATTTAATGAAGAAAAAAATGATACTGCAAAGGTTACGTGTTATCAATACAACAAGCCAAGACACCGTGCATATGAATGCCCAAAAAAGAGGATGGAGGTACACTTGGCTAAGGAAGAGGATGAAGTTCACGAAAAAGATTCAAGTTTCATAATTGATCCTACATGATGATGAAGGGGATCCACTTTGAATCAAGCTAGAGGTCGAGCTTCTCCCAACCCCGAGAGAATTATGCAGAAGAAATTAAAAAAATAAAGGTTTCAAAAAACACTAGGCGGCCGGCTGCCGGCGCCTAAGTAGGTGCCCTGTTGTAGAAAGTTAGCCCAATCTTTGATCTTCAATGTTGGCTACCTCAATCGAGCTACTAATCAACTCAAAAGTCTTTTAATACCTCCAATAGAACCCTAAAAATAATTTTAATGAGAAAAGGAAATTTTTTCAATCCACAAAAAATATTTTCAATTCTCAGAAATTACAATCGATTCTCAAAAATACGTTTAGCATGGAGATTGAGGGTGTTTTTTTATCTTTGGGGGTTAAAAATAACCCCCATAATATATTTATACTATCTTGGGGGGAAAATGAGCCCCTTTGCCTAGGCGCCCACCCAGGTACATCCGCCCGTATTGGGCCGCTTGGGTCTGGGCGTGCGATGACTGTTTTTTGAAACAATGAAAAAAATTCAAAATTTTGGTATTATTATCTTTTTGTTTATCTTCCTTAAGAATAGGAAAAGCGTTGGGATAAGTTAGGAGGGAGGATTTTGAGTTGTTAAGAGGGAAGAGGGAGGATTTTGGTGCATGAGTTGTTAAGTGGGAGGATTTTGGGGAATAGATAAGAAGGGGATAGAGATTCCCGTGAGAGGAAATAGGGAGGTTGATTTGAGAGGAAATAGGGAGATAGGCATGAGAGAGAGAGAGAGAGATAAGTTAGAGAGGTTGAATGAGTTGAAGAGAGAGAAGTTATGGAGAGAGAAAAAAACATAGGAGAGAGATGTTTTTTGGATTTTTTTCTTCTAAAAATCTATTTAAAAGGAGATGTCCCTTCATTGTAAAAGCAGATATTAGAATTGAGCAAAGTTGTTCTTATGAAAAGATCTTTTCAGGGTAGACTCCCTTGCAGACCTAGAGAGAAGGTATAATCTCTCAAACTTGTATTTTATTTTTATTTTCTGGTTTATTATTATTTCTCCCTGCATCACCTTTTTTCTCAATGACATCCACAAAGCTTTTCGTCGTGTTTTCACATGATGAAAAGTTGTGAAGGGTACAACATATGAAAGTAAGACAAAATTTCCTCATTAGCCATACATACAAGTTCCTTGTGTGAATGCCACATGGTATGGATATATTATGGTCATAACACCCCAAGCAAACATGTCTCTTCAAGAAGCCCCACAAATATATACAAGGGCTAGCATTTGGATACTCAAATAGCACAAAAAAGGATACAACACATTTCATGTGGTGATCAAAGAACATACCTACACAATTTAACATCCTCAGGCCATCACAGAGGAACTACTCAAAGTTGCACGCTAAGTAACTATAAGAAGCTCATATATCGATGAGATTGAATTCAAGGATCCCATTGGGAACTTCATAGGGACTTTGTTAGTCTAATGCCCCCTTTCGATACTCATAATCGCCAGATATGCTTAATGCAAAAGGATAAGTAGCTTTATATGTAGCGTTATCAATCAAGGTCTTGGAAAGCAAGAATACTTTTCCTTTTTTCCTAGGAAGTGAGAATCCCTATTGGATTAAGAATGAGATCCTTAGACCTCTAATATGGGACAATCGGGAGAAAGAATCGGATTACATGGCCCAAATTGTTTGGCAAATTTCTTATCATCACCTCATGAACCAAAGCAATAGGTTAGTTTTATAATGAATTGAATGAAACATGTATTAGTTGAATTATAAATCATGTTTGTCAATGCTTTTCTATTTCCCTTGAAAGATGTGCCTATTGAAGATAAAAAACTCATGTCAAGTGAGCCTCAAACCCTCTTGCTAGACGAAACAGTTATACGATGAATGGCATAATAAGCTAGCCAAGGTAGACTTAAATTTACACAACACTCTCAAGAAGGCTAACAAACCCATGTCCGAGGCAATTTCACAAATTTGCGACATAATAAATAAGCAAGCCCCAGTCGACATATAGATCACAACTATGACACCCAACTTCACAAGACTTCACTTGCCCAAAATACCGCATCATGCTCCACAACATGAGCTTCATTTTAAATCTGTCTTTTACAGAAACTGCTCAAAATCCAACCAATCCAAGCAATCCCCATATGTCCCACACGAAGCATGTCAACAAAAAGGTCAATTTTCCTCCCAAGGATCACACTTACGCATGGAATATGAATCAAGACCCCAACAGCAATACATAAATTTGGAGTTGAGCCTTTCCGAATGCCTCATATGGGGCAAATACTCTTAACAACAATAATTCACAAAAGATATGCGTGGGAAATTAACCCGCTATTAAAAGTCGTCCAACTGCTTAAAACTGAGTCATCAATTCAAATATTTTCATCAGATCTAGCAAGCAAATCCATTCTCCAATTACTCAACTATAATACATCAGCATAACACTACACAATGCTGACATCGTTTTGCACTTAGCTCTACATGAAAAAAGGAAACAACTAACTACAATCTCTATAAAATAGCAAATTACGAATCCAAATTCATGGGCTCATTACAACTTCTGATGCCACAATTCAATTACTGTGAAATTGAATAACCAAAATCTGTACCATTCAAAACTCCAATTACTGTAAATAAAACCCAAAATTCAAACCTCTAAATACGTGAATCATGGAAGTTCAAACAAATTCGTTCATAGAAACTGATGAAATACCAAAAGGCCAAAAAATATCAACGAAGGAGAGCAGATCTGGTGTTTTGAATCTCACATCTTTGAATTCGAGGAGGCCGAGATCTCCAAGGTAAGAGATGGCACCATGGGCTGACTCCACGGGGATTATGAGCTGAACTAGAGTCATCTGCTCAGATCTCATATGATCCATAGCCGGTAAATCCTTGAGCAAATTCATTTTCGTTCTCTCTCTTCTTCTTCAGGATCAACTGTGAAGAGAAGGCAGATCTACGAATGGTGGCCTCTTCCTGTAATAACTGGTATTTGAAGAGGACCCTCTCTGCATCATCAAAATGCCATGAAATGAGGAGGAATTTCTTCTGTGCAGTAAAAAATTTTCTTTTCGTTTTCGCTCTTGTTTCGATTTGTGATTTTTCTCGAAAACAACAACGTCGTTAAGGTTTACTAATCTTACTCTCGCCTGCACGTGCTAAGTGGGGCGGGAAGTGCACTTGCTCTCTTGCTTGCATTTCACTACTCCTGGGGTGGTGTGAGGTGTACGCTGTGGACCAGCGTTTCAAAATAGTGGCGGTAGTTCGGTCATCCACATATATATGTATTAGATCATAGAATCAACAATCTCAACGGGTCTAGATGGGTGGGAATCGATAATCCACAAATAAATGTCAAAAAATTAAATAAAATAAAATAAAAACTTGGATTTTTTGAGTGGAGATATAGAGGGGATTTTAAAAAATCTTAAAAAACACAAAATGAACATAAAAAATATATAATATGGGAAAGTATAGAATGAGACCATCTACTTTTAGTATAAAGTGAGATATTAATCTTGACCATTGGATGTGAAATTAGGTGGCTGCAATTATTTCATTGACTAAGCTCAAACTTCAAAAGACATTTTTTCGAACTTTGTGAAAGATCCAAGCTATCAAATTTCACATCGGATGGTTGTAAATAATTGTGATCACCTTGTATCAAAGATAAATTGTCTCATTAAATATCATCCCATATAATATAAAAAAAACCCTCAAAATGAACAACCTACCCCCAACAAAAACCTTCTAGCAATTACTTCAAATTCAACTTTTCTAGTAAATACCCCCAAGTAAAAAAAACGTCATATTTTTTTGACGAAAATGCACATAGTATTGAACCGTCCCCAATTTGTGCTCGACTGCATGCCAAAAGTGTCGAACCGCCCCTATTTTGTGCCAGACCACATGCTTTTCAGAAGCCTAAAGTGCCGGACCGCCCCCATTTTGTGCCGGACCGCATGCTTTTCAAAAACATTGTACCCCCCATTTTGTGTCGGACCACACGCCCAAAGTGTTAGACCGCTCCTATTTTGTACCAGAACGTATGCTTTCTAGAAGTAAAGTAACGGACTGCCTCCATTTTGTACTAGACCACATGTTTTTCAGAGGGTATTTTGGTCTTTATTTTACCTTTTCTATGACTTGAGGAGTATTTACGAGGAAAGTTAAATTTGGAATAAAGAGTGAGAAAAAAGTTTGGTTAAAGGTAAGTTGTATAGAAAGTCTATTTTTGAAAATTATTTGTAATTTTTCCTATAATATAAAAGGATATTTTAAGGGGAACTGGGGCTTGGAACTAATTTGGTCCTGATGGATTCCTATTAAGATTCGCAATCGGAAATCGTTGGGTTTTAAAACACTGCTGCTGAGTATTCACACCACAACGTATCCACCCAAAAATAGACGGTGGAGCAGTGGAGATCAACTTTCCATGTGTGAATGTTTGAAGTCGGAACTTGGTTAATATCAACCACCCCATGTTGGATATTGATGGAGGAAGCCTCGGTGGTTTAGTGTACAACATATGTCATGCACCGAGTGTGTATTGCATACCTTAATCCTATCAGCTTCAACAATGAGAAAACCAAGGTCTGAAAAAACGAATCAGCCACCCCAAA
Source organism: Amborella trichopoda (assembly GCF_000471905.2). Next base: position 1,276,122 of record NW_006498320.1, read on the forward strand.
ACCCATATCGAGTCGGCGTGAATTTTGGTTCAAAAAAATTCTAAAAATATCTGAATGTAGTCTTTTTTGTCTATAAAATAAATTGGGAGTGGTGTATTATGAACTTTCATTATTCAATAAAAATCCGTGATACTAATATGTTTTTTTGTCTAAATTTTTATTAACCATTCATCCATATCATTAAAAAAATAGCTATTTACAATTAAATAACAAAACAAAAACAAGAACTTATAATAGCCAGTCATCCTTATCATTTCCTTAAAATGTTCTTGTAATTGCTAAAGTAATTTCTAAAATGAAATTCATAATAGAATTCATAATCGAATAACAAAAGATTAGTAATAAAGAGCTAGTTTATATTTAAATCCATTTGAATAGTATATTTCCATAATATAGAACTAATTTATAAAACTCTATCATGCACTTAAAACAAAGGAAAAAAATAAAAATTATTTCAAGGAATAAAAGTACACTAGGGACAAGGGATTTTTTTCTTTTTAATTAGTACAACGGGCGAATATTATCTAATAATCTAAATGTCCTATTTGCATTATTCTAAGATTTTCTATTTTCATCTAAGCCACCCGTAAAAGCGTTATGCTATTACAAAAATAGGAGAAAACCTTAACTACAATTAAAAAGGTAAAAATATAGGAAGATAAAGATAAACAGATTGTAGAATTCATCGTGAAACAAAAAAAAAAAACATGATGGATTATTTAAAATAAATAAAAATAACAAGCAAAAAGAGATACACATGCATTCAAATCTAAATGTTACAAAAAAAAATTAAAAAAAATAAAAATAATACAATATTAAAAGAAAAATATAACATTAAAAGAAAGAGAATAAAATTAAAAAACTGACAATTTTCCCTAGAAATTTGTAAAGTAACGAGATAAAATTAAAGATAACTAAAAATAGAAAAAAATAATCTCATATTAATCAAAAGACATAATTTTATTTAGCAAAATAAGTTTCTTTTTTAGAAAAATCGATTTCTCAAAAACCCCTAAAATCTAGCAATATTTCATGCAAAAAACGACCATCAATCTTCATATATTCAAACAAATCAGCACACATGCATTGCAAATGCCTCGATCAATTTTCAAACATATCAAATTTCATCAAAAAAACATTTGGTATTGAAGATTTAACTGAAAAAATAGAAAGAATTTCAAATTTATTGACTTTTCATCTATTGCAAGCAAGAAATATTCGTATAAAAAAATTAGTCAATGATAGATAAATTTACCTATTTTATTTGAGAGATGAACATTGGCGATAAAAAACCACAATTCAACTTGATCCAAAACAAGTTATAAATCGATTGGAATCTTCCATTTTGGATCGATCTCATGTTTTTTCAACATCAGTGTTTCGAACAAAAATTGACCCACAATCTTTTGTAGATTGAACAAAGTGACACATCGATTCTATAAAGGCTTGGATTATCTTTCAAGTGCCATAAAATTCATCCAAAAAATTCAATATTGAAGATTTAATCTAAATATTGACAGAAATTCCAGAACCCCTGGAAAAAAAAAACGCGCTTTGAATCGATTGGAACTTTTTTTGTATGCATGTTTAATTCCCAAAATATTGTTTTATAGCCATAATACAATGATTTAGATTAATAATTCACTGCAAATACCAAAGTATGGCAGAAAAAGGAATAAAAAAGCATAAATAAAAATAAATAAATAAATAAATAAAAATAAAAAAGAGATTTGGGAATCTCATGACCCACTATGTTTTTGCTTGACTTAGCGATTCCACTGTAGATAATCACCGAGTCTCTTCAAAAAATCGGCAATTTAAGGGGAAGAAGGGAGGGGGGGGAATGGATATTACGATATATTGTCAAATTCGGATCATCTACCTCCAAATCCCATCCAGATCGGGTGATTCCGATCAGAAACGCCGAATTTTAAAACCTTGAGAGGAACAAACAAATCCATTCGCATTTCTTAATCGCATTCGAAAGGCTTTTTTCAACTACCAACATTTCTTTTAATGCCTTACATAAAAATTTAAGCTTTTTTTTCTTTTTTTTTTTCTAATTCTTTGCTAGTAATTATGTGCAAAGGACAAAAACCGACATTTATGTACTTGTGAAATTCACAAACTTGAAAATTAATGAGTATTTGATATGATTTTTGTTTGAGCACGTCAACTTTTATTCTTCCTCGGAAGCATAGTTTACCTAGTCCCTCAGTCAAAAGACCTACTTGTGAAGAATTTTTCAGTATAAAAATTAGTAGATGATTATTCATAAAAATATTTGAAATTTCTGTTTTCTAACACTTAGATATCACCATCTAAAAATTGGATTCTCTATTCAATCTCAAGACATTATTTTTTCAAGTGCATTGAGGGTACAATTAAGAAGTTTTTTAATTTATATAACATTCTTAAATGGGAGTTCATTAAAGGGCCACGTGGGAAAAAAAAATATGAAGGGGCCCTAAGGAGGGAGATGAGTGCAGCGAGGACGGGAGAAAAGGAGAGGGAGACAAAAATAGAGTAGTTAGAGAGAGGAATGGAGAGTAAAGGGGAGAGGGAGAGAAGTGGGCATCATTGAAGGGATAAAAGTTGAGAAAAAAAGAGGAGGGAGAGAGAGAGGAAGAGGAAAAGAGAGTAGGGAGAGAGAGGAGGGGAGAGACAGAGGAGTGTGAGAGGTGGCTATGGCCATCATCATGAGGGGACAAGGAGAGAGAGGGACCATTATAAGGGGGATAGGATGACAGAGAGGAGGGAGAGGGAGAAAAAAAGGAAGTATAGAGACAAAGGAGTGGAGTAAGAGGGAAAGGGAGAGGGAGAGAAAAAGAGAGTAAGGAGAGAGAGGAGGGGAGAGACAGGGGAGTGTGAGTGGGGGCCATGGCCACCATGAGGTGAGAGGGGGAGAGAGGAGCCATCATAAGGGGGATAGGTTGAGAGAGAGGAGTGAGGGGAGAGACGAGGAGGAAAGAGAGGGGGCCTTAAAAGAGGAAAATATGATAGGGAGAGAGAGGGACATGGGGTCATGAAGGGGGGGGTGGTGGGGGAGGGCTAGCATAAGGGGGATAAGGAGAGAGAGAGAGAGAGAGAGAGAGAGAGAGAGAGAAGAGGAGATAGAAAGGAAGTAGGATAGAGCAGAGGAGAGGAAAC
>NW_006498320.1:1287375-1305538 GCF_000471905.2 Amborella trichopoda
ATAATTTTAATATTTTATTTACAAATCTAAATCTTATGAAATGTCAAGCGTCTATTCTTCTCATCAATGTGCACTAAATAAAAATATTAAAACTTACAAATAATATATTGATCATAATATCCATTAAACTTTTAGAGGTATTTTCGTTAATTTAATTTTTACAAATTATGTTTTTAATATTTTTATTAGACTCTCATACTTTTTAAGGAAGGGTGTGGTTTCCATAAGGTTGCAACCTTAAACAATTCAATTAAGGCGCACCTTCAAATTTTATCATAACATGTAATTTTGGTTTAAAAAATTCTTAGGATTATTTGAAAATAAATTTGCATATCTAATTATAAAAATTTTAAACTCTAAAAATAGTTAAAATCAAGTAGATCTATAAACATATGACAATCTTGAAGATGCATTATTTCTGTGACTCAAAATCTTTTTATTTTTCATATTTATACATTTCGACGTTGAGATGATCAATTAGAGGGCTTTTCAATATTAAAATGACCTTTTCTGATGGATTTTTTAAGGTTGCAACCTTAAAATGTAGAAGCTCACAATTTTCCTTTAATAAAGAAAGATGTTCACAGTTTTAAGTGATTTGGATTTGTATAAAAAATTAAAATTAAAATTTGAAATAGAATCGTGACACACACACACACACACATGGCAGCAGCCTGTTAGCGGACAGCTACAGTAAACGCTCAATGGCCTAGATTGAATCTGGGACTATCCAATGGTTAAGATTTTATTTCGTATTTGAATTTTACTTTTTTTTTTTTTTCACAAAGCCAATGCATTTGAAATTTTGAGCATTTATTCTTAAAAAATATGCAAATCTAATAAAAATATTTAAAAATAATTTATAGAAATATTTTTCTACAAATCTAAATCACATAAAATTGTAGGCATACATTCTTCTCATTAAAATGCACCTAATAAATATATTTAAAAATAATCCACAATAAATGAATTGACCAAAATACCCCTGAAAATTTTTGGGCTATTTTAGTTAATATTATTTTTGTGAATTATTTTTTTGATGTTTTTATTTGATTTTTCTATTTTTAGAGAGTATACACTCAAAATTTCAAGTGATTTGGATTTGTGTAAAAAAAATTAAAATTCAAATATGAAATGCACCAGTGACAATTTGATTTTTTTAGATTTAATCTGGACCGTTGGACTAACATTGCAGCATTAACTAGTGAGCTAACGTTATCCTGTACATCCAAGTAATACCTTGATTTTTGGATGACATCTTGGTACTCCTTAAATTGAACCCAGGGTTGGTTCAGTGACCTCTAGAACCCATCTGGCTCACGTTCCACTTTATCTTCCTTGTTAGCTGTCCATATGGTAGCTCTTTATCTTCCTTGTTAGCTGTCCATATGGTAGTTCACTATCACAGAGGCTCTAAAAGCTCTAAATCTTTATTTGTGAGGTCCTATATGGCACATCGATCCTTCAACCTCGGGCCGGATGGGAGACTATTTACTAGTTTCCTGAGGACTCCGGCCCGGATGGGAGACTATTATTTTTTGGTACAATAAGACACCCAAACCCTATGACCATCAGATACTTATAAATTGCCTTTAAACTTAACATGACTTTGAATTAAATTGACTTATAAATTTGACTTTAAACAAGAGGATCCTCCTACTTGGGTCCCGATTTGAGTCGGCTCCATTGTCAAGGGGATCCAGATCCAACCCGTTTGGTCCATCACGTGGGTCCAGATCTAATATCTCGCCCAACCCATTTCTACATTCCTGTTCATGCCTTAATGGTTAGACATCTCACCTTCTCCCCGTCTCATATGTGTCTGTGTTGATGCTAGTGCATTGCAAGTTTTTTTTTTTTAATGGATGCAAGTACATTGCAAGTTCAATACTTCACTACTATATAATAATATTTTTTGAGTGTCTATACAATAATATACATCACTACTACTATATAATAATGCTATAATGGGAAATGTATCAAAATATACTTAACTTTTTAGCAAGAACAATTTATCCTTTTTCCAACTATTCCAGCTCATGGCCATACAAATATTGAAGGGCATTTTAGAATTAAAGAAACATAAAATAAAATATTAAGCGTGTGGTTTATATAAGGCTAATGCCCTAAACAATCAAAATAAGGCGCATCTTCAAATAATGCCGAAATATGTTGTTTCACTAACAAAAGTCTTTATGAGGCATGAAAGTTTATTTTCATCTCTAATTATAAAATTTAAAGATTGAAAAATAGTGTGAATTAAGCAAATCTATGAACACTAGAAAATATTGAACATTGACGGTTAGATAATACATTACTAGATACACTATTTTTAAAATTTGAAATCTACTTTTTCTTAGGCACATATGATCGAATTGAGGGTTTTTCAATATCGAAACAACATCTTCTAGTGAATTTTTGAGGTGCACCTTAATTTGATTGTTTAAGGCCTCACCGTTATATAACATTTTCCAAATATTAAAAGAAAAAGTTTATATAAGGTTGTAACCTTATACTATAGAAGAAAGGCAAACTTAAAAAATTCATAAAAAGATGTTATTCTGATGTTGAAAGATCCTCTAACCGTCCATTTCGACCTCGAAATATTCGGACGTGGAAAAAAATAAAAATTTAAAGTCACAAAAATGATACATCTTGTAATACATTATCTAGACCATCTATTTTCAAGATTTTCATGTATTTGTAGATCTTCTTGATCTATACTATTTTTTGAGTTTTAAATTTTATAATTAGATGTGAAGTACTTTTTCAAGTCATTATTGAAATTTCCGACTCTAAAATTGTATCCTTCGATGAGCTTTGGAGGTACGCCTTACTTGGATTGTTTAAGGTTGACACCTTATACAAATCACACCTAATATTAAATAGAAAAAGTTTATATAAGTTGATACCTTAAAATGTAGAATTAATGTACACCTCTAAAGTCCTTCGAAAAAAGGTTGTTTTGATGTTGGAAAAATATCTAATTGATCATCTGGACACATTGACATGTATAGATATGAAGAAAAATAGATATAAGTCTTAAAAAAAGTACATCTTGCAACCCATTATGTGGACCAAGATTTTCATGCATTTATAAAATCTGTTTGATTTAAACAATTTTTAGAGTTAAAATTTTATAATTAGAGATAAAAAAAATAGATTCTCACACAATCCTAAGAATTTTCAACACCAAATTTACATCTCATGACAAAGTTTGGAGGTGCACCCTAGTTTGATAGAAAGTTGTTTCATGCAGGCTGGACCGCATTTCTACAATATGCGGTCCGAGGCATAAAGCATCCATCTTAAAGATGGATACAGATAGGTGGTCCATCTAAAAACAAGTGTAACTAAGGGTCCAAATGTTTTCTTAATATAATTATTATTTTAATTTTAATTTTTTTATATTTTTATATTCATGATCTCAATGTTAAAAATTATATATTCTCTAAAAATTAAGACCAAATTATATTTAAAAAATAGAATTATGGCCAAGCCCGCATTTCTACAATATGCGGGCTGGTCGCATAGAAGCCGTGTCCTTAAATAATTGATAGTTGGTACCTTATCCTTTGACAAATTTCATGATAGGGTAGCGCCAGATGCCAAGTGCATATCAGCCATTGTCGGTAACTCGAGAGACGGTGGTTGCCTCTTGCATATAAACACTTTATACTCGAATAATAGAAGAGTTTTCAAACTCAATGGACAAAACTTGCCCGAACGCCGCAGGAGTAAATCGGTACCGTCCAGTCAAAGGAAGCGGCCCCACGTGTTACACGTGTCACGACTGCAGTGCTGCAAGCCACAATAGTTGTAAATAAAGGCATTGGCATCGGAATTGGAATTGGCATCTGTATTGGCTTCTGCTCATATTGGAAGCTTTTCTTTCAAAAACACACGGAGACTCTCTCTCTCGTTAGTCGGTTGGTTGTTACATATTCGAAACTCCTGCGATGCAATTATAGTTTTGTGTATGATAGGGATTTGAATTGATTTTGATGGCAATGGAGTGTGGATCAGAGGCTCATACAATTGGGGTAGAGGGCATATGGAGGAGGCAGCTTGGTTTACTTGACCCTCGAAAATTTGCGCGCCGAATTGGTGGTTCTGAGGTTATTATCATCTCCCTTTGCTGGTCAAGACTTCCCCTTTTTTAATTTCTTTTGGATTCACTATGCAAATTGTAATGCAGTTGTTTCACTTGTTTATTTTTCTGGGTCTCTCTTTTGAGGATTGAGATGGTCTGTTCGGTTTCATCATGTCGCTCCCGACTTGATTTGTCCGCCACTTCTTGTATAATTTCTTGTATTTGCACTGTGCATGCTTTACTTTCTTTTGGGTGAGCCAGTATGAGGATCTATCTAGTCATGGGGTCTAAGTTAAGGATGACTGATGACTATGTTTAGACTTTGATTTGGCTGTTGTCATCTGATAATGTAGCTTGGTAGCCGTTTTTGTTTTTAGGGAAGTTCAGTTGTTGTTTTTGCTCTGGTCAAACAGTCTTGATTGAATCAGTCATGGCAATATGTAACAACTAACGAGAGTAACTTTCTTAAACATTTTTATCAAAAACAAAATTTCTTAAACAGCACTTAATGAACTCTTCTTTCTTGGCACATGGGGATTTCCTTATTTATGCTTCATCGCCATCGCAACTATCCTAGGGCAGGCTACAAATTAGAGGCTACAGGGAAGGTTCTCTCCATTTGGTAATTATTTCATAGCTTGCATAATTTTTTAAGGCTGTAGATTGGAGCCTGGGACGCGATGGTTTAGATGGTGACTGTTTTCAGGTTAAAAGAAATTGGAGAACTGGATGTCATGGAGCGAGCTGTGAAACCATAGTTCAACTATTGTACCTAAACCTTATTAGTACTTGCTATGTGTTTATCATTCACTAAGTTTGCCTTTGTCATTTCAGGGCATCATAAAACGGATGAGTTTGTATGCAAAGCTGGATGGACACGATGGTTGTGTAAATACAGTACAGTTTAATCCTACTGGTGACCTTCTTGTAACCGGATCTGATGACAGGCAGGTTATATTCTGGGAGTGGGCAGCTAAAGCCAAAAGGTTTTCGTATCCTTCTGGCCACTCAGACAATGTCTTTCAGGCCAGGATCATGCCTTTCACAGATGATCGTAGCGTAATAACTTGTGCTGCAGATGGTCAGGTTTGTGTATTCACTAGATTCTAATATAGTATTTGTAAGTTAAGGCTTCTTTATGGTTGTTGAAGAGATTTTGTTTTCCTATTAGGTTATATAAGGGGACACATAAAGCATGTAAGGTAGCGTGCGTTCATAAGCTACTCAAGGCAAGTTGAATATTTCATAGATGGATAAGTCATTAAACAAAAAACTATTACATATTCTCAGTCTCCATATTCTTTTTCTGGAGGTGTTTGACTCGTTTGTGCGACCTTGTTGGTCATTTTTGTTGTACTTCTCACCACTATGTGCTTTTGTATCTATCTACTTTGCTTTAGCTGGGCATGAGTACTTAGTTTATCAGATTGTTTTGTCTCAAAGGGTCTAATGCTTTCCACATATTATCATTCAGTGCTTTCTGTTGCAGGACTTTTTGTGTTTCATATTAATTACAATTTCTTGATAAAATTCAAAGTATTTTCTTGATGGAATTTTAGTTAAGTGTATGTCATGGGAAACTAATGGAGAAATAACTTGTAGTTTCCTGTCCTTTAATAAAGAAGTTTCTGCTATCTACTAACTGTGCTATTCAGTGTTTACAAATCAGACCGGAGCGGCCGATTTTCCAGGTTCAAATTTGAACCGGTGGGTGACTGGTCCAAGTCCCTCATGAGTAAGGGATTCGGACCAATTCACCCTAAATGATGTTTTATTGTGTTTTAAAGGTATAAAAACTTTGTTTTTATATTGATTTGAGAATCCTAAACCTTGTTTAAACTTTTTAAACAACCAAAACTCAATAAAATTAAGCTTTGTATTTATGTAATTATTTTTTTTGTAATTGCCGAGTCAGCCGAGCTGACCCACCAAGTTGGCTAGTCAGACTCGGCATCAGTGGGTGACTAGTTCACCCCACTGATCCTCTTTTTTAGACACTGGTGCTAATCATTAAGGTCAAAGTTATGTTCAACAAATTATGAAAGAAAGGACATTTTGGAGGCACAGAAGGCTTATGTTACATGATGGGAGAATTTTGGTTAGATTTCTCTGGAGAGTTAACGTGATATCACATTTATCATGGATTCAATACTCCATGTGAGATGTTTTTCAGTCCAGTGTTATGAATTCTTCTGTTTGTTTCATGCCTGAAGTGGCTGTATACGCATTTTATGACCACCTTATATGATTCTGTTATAAAAATGTATTTACTACTGCCATAGAGGGATCATCTTAGGTTGTTGTTTTTAAGCTATATATGATCATGATTATCCCTACTGTATTCCATTATTGAATGTTAAGTTTTGAGACTGAATCATAGGGTTTTCTCCAGATCCAACTGCTTAAAATTCATTAGTTGCTATGAGTCCAATTTAGCCAGATACATATACATGTTTGCTGCTATTTATCAGTGTTTCTAATCATGACCCCATCTCCTTTGTTCTGTATTCTTAGCTTTCTTTGCTATGTGGCATGTGCTCCCACTTCTTCTAATATTCCTCTTATCATACACCTCACCTTTGCAACTGTGACATGTTCTTCTTTTTCTTTGCCCCAGCTACTTTTCACTGCCACTAACTCCTTCGTTTTCCTAACCTGTCGACTTCTTTTGATCTGTGGTTTCCTTGTTACCATTCTTCTTCATTTCATCCATCTCTTTCTCCAATGTCCGTTGTATTCATAACTTTTTCCTTTTTATCCCAGACAAGAAAACTCGAACAAATTTTTAAAATTCATTACTAATAAAATGGTAAATTTTTTTTATTACCAATTGTTCCTACCAAATTCGCGATGCTGATTGTTCCTACCAAATTCATGATCCTTCAATCAGCAAGCAACGCTGCTTCTAGTCTTAGCTTCTGACACACTCCAATTTTCATTCCTATCTGCAACTGCCTGTAGGTTATTGTGTGAGTTTAATATTAGAGAGAACAGTACAAACAGAACTTGGTTGCAGAACATTTAGTTGGTTTTCTTATGAATATATTTTAGCAACTTTCTTGTGCTTTTTTTTTCTGGGTAATTTAGCATAGGAATCAAACTTGGGACATTATGTTGTGGTCATCATTATTATGACGTAACCAATCAAGTCCAAGCTTGATTGCTGACCAATCGAACTCATGCATATACACCTGTCTGTATTTTGATTGCAGAACATTTAGTTGCTTTTCTTATGAATATATTTTAGCAACTTTCTTGCCCTTTTTTTCTGGGTAATTTAGCATAGGAATTAAAGACATTATGTTGTGGTCATCATTTCTATGAACTAACCAATCAAGTCCAAGCTTCATTGCTGACCAATCGAACTCATGCATATACATCTGTTTGTATTTACTTCAGGTAGTCAGATTTTACACCTTATTGAGGGTCCTAATCTTAGTGCTGGTGCGCCTCTATAGTATGAGGCATAGATCTACCCTTTTGTCCAACTGATGTATTGCATGTATACTATTTTCGATTAAATGAATCTCTGATTAATTTTTTTCAAGGACCCGAACCATGGAGTAGTATGCACAGGTGCCATGGAGAGATGTTTTTCTATCTTGCATTGCAAATCCTCCTTCCTTATCAATACATATATGATATGATGCATATGTGGTTATGGTTGTACTTGCTTGTACGCGGAATTCGTAACTGAAAGAGTGACTCCTTTCTTGAACCATAGATCTGCAACTGCCTGTAGCTTATCCTTTGAGTTTAATATTAGAGAGAACAGTATAAGCAGAACTTGATTGCAGAGCATTTTGTTGGTTTTCTTATGAATATATTTTAGCAACTTGCTTGTGCTTTTTTTCTCGGTATTCAGCATAGGAATCAAACTTGGGACATTATGTTGTGGCTATCATTACTATGGACTATGAACTAACCAATCAAGTCCAAGGTTGATTGCTGACCAATCAAACTCATGCATATACACCTGTCTGTATTTAGTTCATGTAGTCAGATTTTACACCTTATTGAGGTCCTAATCTAAGTGCTGGTGCGCCTCTATAGTATGAGGTATAGATCTATCCTTTTGTCCAAATGATGTATTGCATGGCGCCACAAAGAGATATGTTTTTCGATCTCGTATTTCAAATCCTCCTTCCTTATCAATACATATATGAGAGATGCATATGCAGTTACCGTTATAATTGCTTATGTGCGGAATTCGTAACTGAAAGAGTGAAGTACAAACAAATAGGTAGATGAGATGCTCCTGTCCTTAAAGCAGAACAAAGTGCATGCCCCCTTCCTTCATATTACGAATGAATAGTCATTTAATGGAAGAGATTCAAAAAAGAATGAATGCAAGAGGAATGAGATGGAAGAAATCAATTGAGATTAATTCGAATTGAACAGTTGAATGAGACTATATGCATGCGTTGGGAGGCTTACATTCTCATCTAAAAACAAACCAGATAGACAGGAATGCCGCTTGATAGTTTGATGTTGCATTCGTCCTCTCTAGTTTTAAAGAAAATAGGGAGGGCGCTCTCACTCCAATATATTTTTTTTCCCCATATTTCTGCCTCTTCCATCTCTTCCATTCTCACACCGTCATCTGCCCTCTATCAGCATCTATATCTGTAGCCTGTTCTTATGAATTTCCAACTTACTTTCATCATACTAGATAACCCTCGTCGCTTATAAGGTCATGTTCTACCTATTAATTAGACCCGACATCTTAACCATTTGGATGCTTCTTGTCTGTGCTCCTCCACAACTCAAACAAATTTTCTTTCATCACACTATAAATCATATATCAATTTATGTTTATAGTTTCCACACTTGAATCTCTGTCTTGGATTACCGATGATCATTTATTGCTGAAATTAATCCTACTACACAAATTAAAGCTGATTTTGTTTCTCATTCCTACACACTCATGTTCAAACCTCTCATGAGGTCAATCTGTAGTATGTAACTTTGATGTAACCCATAATTTAAGAAAATGGCCCTCCCAGTCACTAGGCGCCGAAGGGACCCCAGGTCACCTTGCCAGGCCAAGATGGGTATCTTTGGGCCCTTGCCTAGGTGGGCCCCAGCGCCTAGGAACTAGGCCTTTTTAGATGGGTATCTTTGGGCCCTTGCCTAGGTGGGCCCAGCGCCCAGGAACTAGGCCTTTTTTGATGGGAAAAAAATTGCTGTGAGGGAAGGTATTCATGACCCATAAAAAAGGGGGAAAAGGGTGTTTTGATGGTATTCTAAACCCCAAAAGTTAAAAACTCAATTCTAAACCCTAAAAACACCCAAATAATTGTTTTTGCAAGATTTCTAATTCAGAAAAAATTGTAAAGTTTGAAGAATCATCTGAAAGCTTACCCTATCTTATTCGAATCATTTTTAGGGTGCTATGTGTATGATGATTGTATGAACTATCAACTATGAAGTATGGACTATCCTGCTGTGTAGTCATCATTTGTAGGTTCTCATGATAAGTTTTGACAAAGCTGTATGTTGGCTGCCTACTTAAAACAACCCAGCCCCTTTAACAGGCATGGGATGGGCTAGGGGAAAGTTTAAGGTCCTCACCCTTCTTAGACCATATGGACACCTATACGCTATGGACTTGTTTATGTTGTTCACTATTTCAGTCATTCAAAGAATCAAAATTTTCATTGGGCAGCCCGCCTGGGCCAGTTTGCTTTGGTGAGGCCTCCTGGCAGCCTAGGCGGCCTAATTTTCATACACTGCTGTTTACTTCCTACATTTTCTTTTTTCACCAAGAACATTCACTGAGATGACATAATGTCTATCAACAAACTTAGTACTTGCATTATGATATTTCTTTTACTATTGTCTAAGGATAGCCTTTGGAGTTTGAAGGGTATTATGGTTGACGTCTGCAACTTAGGCAACAATGTTAGGAATTGCACCACCTAATGACCAAAATGTGTATTACCTTGGAAAATTAGCCCTGCATGTCCACTTGAATTCTTATGCTGTTGGGTCTCTCAATTTACATTTTCTCCCTTGGTGTTCGTGGTTTGTATGCATGGAGGACTTGGTTTCTACTTTACCTATGCACCGTTGCTGCTCTGGGGGAGGTTGAGATATGTTTTGGCTGTGTTTGTCTTGGACTACAAGTTTGGATCTTTCTGGCCTACATTATTTTCAGCATATAGCTCTCAATTGTAGTTTATGAAGTCTTTTTGCATCAGATTCTCTACAAGTAATATCATAATAATATATGGATTTCTTTTTTGTCAAACATCGGTATAATCAAGTTTTTGTTATATACTCCTGTGGTTTTCATTGTTTTCTAATCCTTGACAAGATTTACTTGGCCCTTATTAAATACCTCAATCCTGGCTTCTGTAATAATAATCAGACAGATGTATGTGCATGCTTATGTGTTGACATGCTTGCACGCGTCTGCATGAGGGTGAGACAGTGAGAGGGTGAGGAAACCTGTATTTTGAAATTTATTATTTGGTAACCTATCTGAATTCCCTGGTGATTTTAGTTTCTGCTGTTTGGTTCTGCTTGCCTAGGAAACCTGGTAATAAGGAAATTAGTCTGTTCTATGTCAACCGTTCATTAAACAGTTCATTGACTAGATTAATATTTGTGTAATGAAGGAGATGTTTTTGGTCATAGTCCATCCATAGTAGGACTAACAAAATGGATGGTTCAGGTCAAAAGTTTTTGATTTATTATCAATATCACATTATTATCAATAAATTCTTTCCTTAGAAGAGGTTAATCAGTAGGTTTCTCTATTATTAATAAGTTGGTCTAACACCATAAATATTAGCTGTAGTGTCTGATTTGCTTGGTGATCAGTACAGGATGTTTATAACCTAGGGTCTGGACAGGCAATATATGATCTTGAAAGTTTTAGAAATAAAGATTGTCACTGGGATGCTCAATTCCCCCTAATAAAGATTATGAGTGAGGTTGAAACAATGCTTTAAGAAAAGGGTTGGTATTGCAGCCACAGCATGTGGATGCTTAAAAGGTGCAAATGCACCTTTTAATGGTTCAGATTGAACCATGCTTATCCAAGGGCCAATAATGAATCTCGTTTTTATTTTTAATTTTTAATTTAAAGATGATATTAATCTGAAATTTTGGTTTTAGGTTTATTTTTATAAGTAAGATTGAATACAATTAATTAAAATTTTTTTTAATAAAAAATAGTGACCAAAATAAACTTAGAGGTATTTTGGTAAAATTTTATTGAAAATATTTTTTAATCATTTTTGTTTAGTTTTATTTATAAAAATACACCTACACACCAAAATTCAGATAATTATCTTATTTAAATACAAAATAAAAAATAAAATACGAGACTAATTTTCGGTGGTTGGATATGGCCATATGAGATCTCAACTCATTGGAAGGTGCTTGTGCACCCTTCCACCCATTCACATGATTTGGACAGGATACTTTTCCTAAAAAAAGTACTGGCAGCAGCTTTAGAAAGTTGACAAATCTTTAAAAAGATTATCAGTGCATTTCTTTATTTCAACCATCCTTACCACTCAGTAGACATGTTAATCCTATATTTTCAAATGGTTGTATCCTTAATGCATACAGAATTTTCTTTCAAGAAAGTCACTAATTGAAGTTTCATAAACTCCTTTCAACCTTGCTCTTATAGTCTGCATATGTTTGCATTTAACAAACAAACATGACTATCCCTTTCTCTATGCCAAATGGTGTCATGCTTACATACAACAACTAGGGTTCATAATCATCTTGAAATTCACCGCCTTTCCAGATATGCACCCCACCCTTTCATTTCAGTCATGAAGCCTCCCTTCCAATCGACACTCAGAAACTCACTCAACCATATAACTCACCAAATAGAGGGGCTGTCCGATCAGCCACTGCTTTTTTATGCACAAAACCCATCCCAACATCATCAACTCTCCTTTTCAAAAACTGAAACTACACAGAAGTAGGTTCTTGCAAGGCCTATGAATCCTTGTAGGCACTAGAATAAATATATAACATGCTGTCGTTGGTCATAGCATGAGTGTCAAGCGTTTGATCTAATTAAGAAAGGACAAGGTTTATATAGAGCCAAGGCTCTAAACAATCAAATTAGAGCGCACCTCAAACATTTTACTAGAAGACGTTGTTTTGATACTCAAATATCCTCAAATTGGTCATCTCGACATCAAGATGCATGGACATGAGAAAAAAATGGATTTCAAGTTTTGGAAATAGTGCATCTTGTAATGCAGTTTTGTACCATCAATTTTCAAAATTTTCAAAATTTTCAAATTTTCATAGATCTGCTCGATCTACAATATTTTTGAAGCTTTAAATTTTGTAATTAGAGATGAAAATATATTTTAAGACTATCACAAAGATTTCCAGTATTGAAACCACATTTCTCAACACTATTTGAAGGCGGGCTCTATTTTGATTGTTTAGAGCCTCGGCTCTATACAAACTGCACTCATTAAGAAATCCACAATTCTATTTTTCAGAAGCCAACCATTTCTAGGAGGACAAGGCAAAAAAGCTCCCTCACATAAAAATAAGGCTTTAATATAAAACATAAAAATAAGGCCTTAATATAAAAAAATGTGGCCAATGCAATAATGTCGCTTAGAGCTTAGGAAAAACAGATCCAAGCCATGTACTAAGAGCTAAAGGAGAAGAATTCTTGTTAGAGGGAAGGATAAAACAACTACTTGATCAAGAAGAAACAAATGGAACTTGCTGTTTTCCTGCATAGCAAATAAATTATGTAGGGGCAAGATTTTTCCTTTCTCATAGCGCGTAAGGTTTCCCCTCTCTATTTGAAGATAAAATCAAGTGATCAAATTCATGGCCTAAAGCTTCAACAAGCCCATACAACAATAAATCCTAAATTAGCAAAGGAAGAGATTCAAGAAATCAAACATTATTCCCCTTATAATATTACATTCTCTCTATAGTGCATTATTGGTTTATTTGACTGGGGAGTTGAACCAGGTGTGGTTTGCATTTTAAAGACAATAATTACCCAAAAAATAATCGAATAAATGAGTACAATATGCAAGTCATTCCCAAGAAATTCTGAAATAAGAACACATGGGTTGTTAATGACCTCAACAATGAAAAATATATCATATGAATTCTCGAGCTCTTACAAACCAAAGCAATAGAAGTTGGATGTTTTTTTTTTTTTGAAATTGTTTACTCTTGTAGTAAGATAAGTGATACAGTAGTCCGTTGAGGCAACTCTCAGATTGGGTCTCCCTGCAAAAAATGTTAGGCTCCCCACAAATTGAGATCCTATACAAAAAACGGGTGGGGCTTATAGGAATTGTCCATTGCAGAGAAAAACAAAAAGGTGCCCATTACAAGGATTTACTAAAAAGAGGAGCTGAAGATCTAGACTATCCAAAACATGTGACGAACAACAGTGAGTCAAAAAATTCCAATGGCTCATGTGCTTGATAGTGCGCTTTCCTTAGCCATTTGGTTCGCCAAGGCGTTTGACATCCTCCAGGTATGCATCCATAAAACGGTTGTATCCTTGGAAACATGCATTTTCTCATCATAAATCGAAGCAAGATACCAGGGAGGGGGAGCAAGTCCAGCAGCCCAAGTGATTATGTTTTGGGTGTCTCCCTCACCAATCACTGGTTGACCCCACTCGTGGTTGAACAATTTGAGTCCCGAGAGGAGTTCCATGGACTCGGCAAACTGGGAATCGATGTGGTCAATGTTCTTGGAAAAAGAGGCCAAGATATTGCCGTGGTGGTCTCTGAAAACCCCACCCACTCCTGCTGGTCCGGGGTTACCAAGGGAGCACCTGTTGAAATTTAGTTTAATACTGCTTTCTGGTGGTGGGGACCAGTTATTAGCATGTGCAGCTCGAGGAAACTGGAAGTGGAGGACTTCTTCTCAATTTTGCAGGAACGTGGAAGCTGAAATGCCTTTGAATGCCTTGTGGTTAGAAGCCCACAAGATGACCTGGGAGATAATTTTACGGAAGAGGGCTGGAGCTTCGCACTTGATTCCTTGGAAGATTCTTCAGTTTCTCTCATTCCAAATTGTAGCCGCTATGGAAGCCCACCATAAGAGCCTACCTGCATTTGGATGTTTTTCAGGCAGTAACGAAAAGAAACAAGGTTTTAGCAGATGATATAATAGCGGCAGCCTTTTGTCCACTAGCAAAAAAGAAATGAAGGTGTAAAAAGAATAGCATATAGAAGAAGCTTGAGCATCAATCTTTTACTGCTCAGGATGAGTGGTGAGAAGCTCTTCTTGGTTCTAAGCAGCCATGGGGTTTCTTAGTTTTCACTGGACTTGTAGAGAGAAAGCATCCTATATGAATTGTTTGGAGAGGGAAATTGTGGTTAAGATAAAGAGAATGAAAAATGCAAAAACCCTAAGTTCAGAGGAAATTGGCTGTTTTATATAAATGGTAAATGAGTTTTTTCTTTTTCACTAAAGATATGCTCTGACAATATTTTTAAAATAAATGATTATAAGTAAGGTTGAAATAAATCTCAGGTTTAGAAAGAGGAGGTGCGAGGGAAGAGGTAGTAGCATGAGCATATATTTTGAGAGGTTAAGTGAGAGATAGGAGAGAGGGGAGGTTAGGAATATGGCGGGCTCTAGAAAGGAGGTTGATGGGCTGTTGGTTTGCGGTGGGGAGTAAAGACGGGTTTTCAATTACAATGCTGGTGATGACAGCCAAGGCAAAAGGGTCCCTTGAGTCTTCTATGGGAAAGTGATGTAGCAAGGACAGTGGTAACGGGGTAAATGACTCCAAGATAACAAGGAGGGTGCAGAAGTAACAGGGGTTTGGGTAAAAAGCCTGGGGTCCCTGGTGATGTAGAGGGATGTAGGATTGAGGGGTTAGGCTGGAGAGGATGGGTATGGATAGAAGTGGAGCTAAGTGGTGGGAGAGCTGTGGGATGGTATCATGAATACTGTTTGTGGGGAAATTCATGCAACCACTAGGAAGAGGGTTATTGGGTGTCTCATCATTAAGAGTGACGGGTCTGGAGTGTAGAGCGATTGGGTTCATGGGAATGTTGGCAAAGAGAATGTGGAGTATGCCACCATTTTGGTCCTGTAGGACTATTGACTTAGTGGGCTTTTCTCAGGATAGGTGGAGTGCATCCCTGATTTGGTCTTGTGGGACGATTGCCCTGGTAGGCTCTTCTAGGGATTGGTGCCAAGCATGCATGCCCATCTCGGGAGGATGAAGGAAAGGCGTGGTCAGGGCTCGAGGGGAGGTGATAATGTCTGGGGGAATGGGGGTTGTCAGGTGTGATGTGAAGCCAGTTAGGTTAGGGGGAAGGGGGGGGGAGGTATTATGGGGGGTTTTGGGAAATGATGGGGCTAGATTAGGATGAGAGAGATTAGGTGAATGAGGATTGGCCGTTGCAGATGATGGTGGTCTGGGACTTCGTGAAATGAGAGGGCTAGCTGGCTGATGATCTGAAGGTCGAACCGGTGACTCACTGGTAACCATTGACATGGGTATTAGGGGTTTACTATAGAGTCGATCTTGTCCATGCGAAGATGAGCCTACCAGATGTAGAGATTGGGTGCTTGGGATGTGGGCAGGCTATGGTGGCTGGTTGACGGCCTTACATGTAGCGGGAAGGAAAGTGGGATCAGTGCACGGTTTGAACATTGCCCAAACTCATTGGGATTGCCCCCACCCACCAATCCATCATATCCCTAGCTAGAGCATTCGGCTGCAGTAACGACAACCTACCCGCTAAATACCTTGGCCTACCCCTTAGCACCGGCAAACCCAACAAGCAATAAGGGGCCCCCATTGTTGAAAGGTTCAATTGCAATCTTGCGACTTAGAAGGGGAGATTTCTCTATTTAGCTAGTCGAATCACCCTCATCAAGGCCACCCTCTCCAATCTCCTGGTGTATGAGATGTCCCCCCCTTCGTAGCACACCGACATTACAGCTCATAGTTTATAAAAACTCATGAGGGACTTCCTATGGTTAGGAGGGGAAGATAGGCACCACTTCCACTTGGATTTCCTGGAATACTATGACCCTACCAGATATAGTAGGGGATCTTGGAATTCAAAGCCTCAGGCTGGCCAATCTAGCCTTGCTGGGGAAGTAGTGTTGATGGTTCTTAACTCGATCCGACCTATGGAAATCTATCTTAAGGTAAAAATACCACATTGACCCTCTACTTAGCTCCCTCGTTCCCAAACCTTCACTTGACCTCCTTGGGCTTGGTGGCCCATCTTGACCAGCCTTGTCACGTCAAGCCTAATATTAGCTTTAGTGCTAAGGAGGGAGGATGGTCAAATTTTGGTGTGATACCTGGATTAGTAGTACTAGCTTACAAGTTAAATACCCCTTTCTCTTCTTGGTAGTAAATCCAGAGACCACCATAGACCAATCTTTTGAGTTGATGAGAGAAATCAGAGTTTGGAGCCCTAACTTCAGAAGACCACTCGGGCCACAAACTTACTGCCTTTACCTCTTTTCCAGCTATTCTCCAAAATACTTTACTCCCCTCTTCGGGTCTAGATCGCAACCCAATCCCACCGGAGATCCAAACCTTTTGCTAGATCGATACCTCATGAAGGTCCTCACAGTGGATTTGTTGCAATGCAGAGGGTTACCCATTCCAAATAGGTGCCCCATGTGCGAGTCAGCCGCAAAACCCAATGCCCACCTGTTTCTATTTTGTGAGGTAGCTACACTACTCTAGACTTTAGTTGCGTCAAACTTTTGGGTTGCATTGGGTGGTTCCCCATTCAATCCTTCAAGCTCTTCCAAGCTTTCAACTCGCCTCCTTTGCCAGCAGCTGGCAATTTTATGTGGTGCGCTTCCATGGCTTCAACCATTTGGACTCTTTGGACCGAGAGAGATGCAAGAATATTGAAGGGTAGGGAGACCAACCCCAATACTCTAATTGACTGCATCAATGCCATGGTGATCCCTTGGGCCCAAAACCTTAAAAACCTCAAAGGCAGTTCGATCGCTGACTTCTTAATGACTGGTAAAACATCTTGGCTCCTATGCCTGCTTCTGTCCCGCGATCCTCCCTTTAGATACTGCTGGAGGTCAATTAGATCATTATTATCACCATCATTCGCTCTATGAAGGGCCATATTCTCAGTCAGACCATAAGTCACTGTATCTATTCTAACTACTTCCATCCGTACCCTTTTGGGTCTTATTTTTTCCTATTTTTCCCTTTTAAAACCTTCCAGTTGAACCAACTCACTCCTCCTAACCGGTGCTATTCTAGGTTGACGCTGCGCATGGCTAGACCACCTAAGTCTATTTTTCCTTATCTTATCACCTATTGGAGCCTACCCTAAGTTCCCCTTGGATATTTCATTTTGTATTCTATCCTTTCGTGTCTTACCACCACTCATCCATCTCGACATCCTCATCTCAGATAAAACTGAATTTTGACGTTGCTTTTAGGCCTCACAGGCTTTGGAGACCTATTCAGAGACCACAAATGTAACACCCCTCTTGTACCTCGGTCGCATCGGCACTGCTGATTCGACCTCCGCAGGCATGCTGGCATCATTGGAAGGTATCAAGAAATACAATCGCTATTGGGGCAAATACTTGGTTGTAGGGGACTCGAAAAACTGTCGCAGGGGACTCTATCTGCCCTTGGCACCTCGAGCTCATCTTTTAGCACATTTCTTTCCTTTTCAGGCATATTCAAGTCTGTTATCGACATGCATGGCACAAGGCCAACTCTATAGTGGATGCACTCACAAAAAAGGAGCTTTTATAGGCCGCAACAGCGGAACCCACATAGCAAGTTTTTGAGCTCGGTTCCACAAATTTGGTTGGTTGGTTCTGTTGTAATTTTGGTTTCTTTTCTATTGTGTGGGCCCTGTATGCTATAAGTTTTGGTATAGTAATACAAATTTAGCGTCAACATTTCAAAAAAAGGAGATAGGGGAGGACGGTTTGAAGGTAGAGAGAGAGAGAGAGAGAGAGAGAGAGAGAGAGAGCGTACGGTTACCTTACCGTAAGTAGGTCGTCTCGTGTACGGTTCCTCGTTAGGAGGACGTACGTCGTCCTTTTACCTTAAACCGAAAGGTAAACGTTAAC
>NW_006498320.1:1305558-1345375 GCF_000471905.2 Amborella trichopoda
TAGTAGTAGTACGTAAGTACGTAAGTAACGTAAGTAACGTAGTAAGTAACGTAGTAAGTAAGTAAGGAGGTAGGAGGTAGGAGAGAGAGAGAGAGAGAGAGAGAGAGAGAGAGAGAGAGAGAGCGAGGGTTACTTTCCCAATAGGGTGCTCTGAGGTTCCTCTTGAGGAGACTGCTTTTCCTTAACCCAAGGAAAGAATTTCTCGGGAACCCAATTTCACTGTAAGACTTGCTTAAAAACAAAGAAATCGAGTTCTCTGCAGATTTTGGTTAACAGGAACTGCTTTCCTGGTTACCAAACATGCCCTGAATGTTTGCCTCTATTTACATGTAATTTTGTTTTCAAGTGGGGATTCAATGTTATCCAACAGCACATATATATTACAGCATCCATTCTCAGCATTAAATATCTTGAATTCTTCACAGGTCCGGCACGGCTTGATATTGGAGAATGGGCTGGTGGACACGAAAAGACTTGCGAAGCACCAGGGCCGTGTTCACAAGCTTGCCATAGAACCAGGAAGTCCCCACATATTTTATAGTTGTGGGGAAGACGGAGTTGTACAGCATGTTAGTCTCAGATTTGCTGGCTCTCAAATTTGCTAATTGCTTTTTTTCAGGTCTCAGTTTCGTTTATTTAGGATTGTTTAGTCTTCTCTAACTAAATTTCCAAAACCAAAATATTGTTTTTTTGCAGTTTGACCTGCGAAGTCACAGCGCTGCCAGGCTTTTCTCTTGTTCTTCTTTGTCAGAAAACAAGCAATATCATAGTAATGTGCGTCTGAATGCAATCGTTATCGACCCGCGAAATCCAAACTATTTTGCAGTGGGAGGATTTGATGAATATGCACGTGTTTATGACATAAGGAGTTCCCCACTTGATTCACCAGTGAACACATTCTCACCCAATCACCTGATTGGTAATGATAGTGTTCACATCACAGGGTTGGCTTATTCTGCCACAAGTGAATTGCTTGTTTCATATAACGATGAGCTTATCTATCTGTTTCAGAAGAACATGGGAATGGGTCCAAACCCAAAGTCACTATCAGCGGAGAAATTACATGAGTTGGATCAACCTCAGGTGTATGTAGGCCATCGCAATGCACGAACTGTTAAAGGTGTAAATTTCTTTGGCCCTAATGATGAGTATGTTGTGAGTGGATCAGATTGTGGTCGAATATTCATTTGGAAGAAGAAAGGTGGTCAACTACTATGGCTAATGGTTGGTGATAAACATGTTGTCAACTGTCTTGAACCCCATCCTTGTGTGACCATTCTAGCTACTAGTGGATTAGAGAAGAATGTGAAGCTTTGGGCTCCTATTGCTGAGGCCCCCATTCCACTCCCTGATAATGCAGAACAGGTAAATCGTAGAGTTCGTGTAAAAAGATCCCATTCAGTTCATAAGCGTAAAAAGATCCCATTCTATTCTTATGCATAGAAGGATCCCACTCCATCCGTATGCCTAAAAAGATTCCCTTCTATTCTTACCCTAGAAAGGTCGTATTCTCTTCTTCCTTTTATGAATGTTAGTGGATTGCGGGGTTTATTGTTCACTGGTTTTGGCAGATAATGGAAGCCAACAGGCAGGGAAGAGAGGATCGTTCAAGGATTACTGTTACTCCTGATGTTATAATGCATGTATTGAGGTTGCAGAGGAGGCAGGCAATGGTCTATATTGAGAGGAATGCAAGAACGGATTTTGATAGTGATGGAGAAGCCGAAGAAGATGCTTATATATTAAGACTTTTTGGTAGTGATGCATCATCAGATGAAGGGGCCTCAGCAAATCCCAAGGAGTGCACTATTAGTTGAGAGAGATTCCTAATGTACATATTCCATGTCTGTTTCTCCTCGTAATTATGTTTTGACCTGTTAATACGCTTAGTTTTTCTTAAACCATAAGAGGTCAGTTTTCTGTGAGCTATTTGTCTACTCGATCCTCAATGACCCACAATGTTCACCAGTAAATAGGATCAACTTCACCACCAATCCCTCGGACTTTCGTGAAGCCATATAAACTGAAATTCATATAAATCTTCTCCTAGGATGATGGTTTCTGAAGGTTATATTATCTGATCCAACTACCATTGGCTGTACTAACTAAAACCCTTCGGAAATGAGCAAGGATAATAAAATGCTTATGTAGGCTGTGGTGGTGATCATAGTCTTGTCTTTATTGGTTGTAGTCGGAGTTGTGATGGATGGAATGAGGTAGAGCATGTAGGTGTTCACAGAATTTCTCAAGCCCAAGTATTTTTAAAAGCCTGAGGTTTGTATAAGGTGTCAACCTCGTACTATTGAAGTAAGCTGTGCACCTCAAAACTATGCTGAAAATGCAGTTTCGGTGCCGCAAGCCTTGTGACGATATGACAATCAATTGTTGCTCCCAATTATAAAATTTAAAGTTCTAGAAATGGTGACAATCAAACAGATTTATAAACACTTGAAAATCGACGGTCTAGATAATATGTTAGAAGATGAACTATTTTTAGGATTAGAAATCCTTTTTTTTTCATATCTTTAAATCTCGAGGTTGAGATAATTGATTTAAGGATTTCCAGAATAGGAACAACCCTCGTTAGTGGGTTTTTTAAATGTACATTACTCCTACATTATAAGGTTGACATCTCATATAATTATTATTTTTAACAAATGAGGTTTAGAAAGTGAATCTTTAATTTTTGGGAAAATTATAAATAACCCACAAGATTAGACTTTCTATGCAAGTTACCTTCATTAACATTTTTTCTCACTTTTTCCCCCAAAATAAACTTTCTAGCAAAAACCATTAAGGTAAAAAATGGTACATATTTTGTTTTTACGAAAATACCTTTTTTCTTACATAAAAAATTAATTTTGGCCAGACATTCGTGTGCGCGTACATGGCCTAACGGTCTGTTTTTTGACATTGTCTGACCCTGTTAAACTAAAAAAAACATTGGACCGTTCTTTGACTTTGTAGGACCGCACCTTGGGCTTGCTGTCAGACTGCATGGGCATGTTGTCGGACTGTATGGGCCTATTGTCGGATTGTTCTTCCGCAGTCTCGGACTGCATGGGCCTATTGCTGAACCGTTCTTTGTCAGTGCTGAACAACCACTTGTACTGTTTGACTGCCATTGTTACTTACTAGATAGGCATTACACTGTCGGACCGCCCTAATAATAGGTCGGAGCGTCTTTTCGTGGGAAAATGCAGTTTCGGTGCCGCAAAGCCGTGTGACGATATGAAAATCAATTGTTGCTCCCAATTATAAAATTTAAAGTTCTAGCAATGGTGACAATCAAACAGATTTATAAACACTTGAAAATCGACGGTCTAGATAATATGTTAGAAGATGAACTATTTTTAGGATTAGAAATCCCTTTTTTTTTCATAGCTATAAATCTCGAGGTTGAGATAATTGATTTAAGGATTTTCCAAAATAGGAACAACCCTCTTTAGTGGGTTTTTTAAATGCACATTACTCCTACATTATAAGGTTGACATCTCATATAATTATTATTTTTAACAAATGAGGTTTAGAAAGTGAATCTTTAATTTTTGGAAAAATTATAAATCATCCAAAAGATTAAACTTTCTATGCAAGTTACCCTCAACTCTAGCTTTTTTTCTCACTTTTTCCCTCAAAATAAACTTTCTAGAAAACACCCCAGGTAAAAAATGGTACATATTTTTTTTTTACGAAAATACCTTTTTTTTTACATAAAAAATTAATTTTGGCCAGACATTCACGTGCGCTTACATGGGCTGACGGGCCGTTTTTTGACATTGTCGGACCCTGTTAAACTAAAAAAAGTACTGGACCGCTCTTTGACGTTGTAGGACCGCACTTTGGGCTTGCTGTCAGATTGCATGGGCATGTTGCCGGACTGTATGGGCCTATTGTCGGATTGCTCTTTGGCAGTGCCGGATGGCATGGGCCTATTGCTGAACCATTCTTTGTCAGTGCTGAACAACCACTTGTACTGTTTGACTGCCACTGTTATTTACCGGATAGGCATTACACTGTTGGACCGCCCTAAAAATAGGTCGGATTGCCTTTTCGTGGGAAAATGCAGTTTCGGTGCCGCAAAGCCTTGTGAGGATATGAAAATCAATTGTTGCTCCCAATTATAAAATTTAAAGTTCTAGAAATGGTGACAATCAAACAGATTTATAAACACTTGAAAATTGACGGTCTAGATAATATGTTAGAAGACGAACTATTTTTAGGATTAGAAATCCTTTTTTTTTTTTCTTATCTATAAATCTCAAGGTCGAGATAATTGATTTAAGGATTTTCCAGAATAGGAACAACTTTCTTTAGTGGGTTTTTTAAATGCACATTACTCCTACATTATAAGGTTGACATCTCATATAATTATTATTTTTAACAAATGAGGTTTAGAAAGTGAATCTTTAATTTTTGGGAAAATTATAAATAACCCCCAAGATTAGACTTTCAAGTTACCCTCAACTCGAACTTTTTTTCTCACTTTTTCCCCCAAAATAAACTTTCTAGAAAAACGCCTCAGGTAAAAAATGGGGCATATTTTTTTTACGAAAATACCTTTTTTTTTACATAAAAAATTAATTTTGGCCATTCACGTGCGCTTACATGGGTTGACGGGCCGTTCTTTGACATTGTCGGACCCTATTAAACTAAAAAAAGTACTGGACCGCTCTTTGACATTATAGGACCGCACTTTGGGCTTGCTGTCAGATTGCAGGGGCATGTGGTCGGACTGTATGGGCCTATTGTTGGATTGCTCTTTGGCAGTGTCGGACTGCATGGGCCTATTGCTAAACCGTTTTTTGTCAGTGCTGAACAACCACTTGTACTGTCAGACTGTCACTGTTATTTACCGGATAGGCATTACACTGTCGGACCACCCTAAAAATAGGTCGGATCGCCTTTTCGTGGGAAAGAGAGAGAGGCGTGGATAAAAGTAAGGGAGTATAGTTTAGATTTTTATTTTTTAGTTGGGGCAGTATTTGCTAAAAAAGTATAATTTGGAACAAAAAGTGAAAAAAAAGTTTGATTGGGGTAACTTGTATAGAAAGTCTAATTTTGAGATTATTTGTAGTTTTTTCTAAAAGTTTTTTGGAAATTGCATCCTTTAAGAAATTCTCTAAAATAAAAAACCTTGTTCTGATTATCCAACAACAACATCAAGAATAAAGATGACTTTGACTTTTGAGTCAAGGTAATCCCCCTAAATAGGCTTTCTGCCTAGGGGAGTAAATAAACGATTTGCTCATGTGGGAGCACCAAACACGTTTTTTGGATGAAAAAATAAGTGTCATAGATGGTTCCGCCGCAGTGCAAATTTATAAAAGCGGAAATAAAATTTAAAGCAAAACGAAGGCATGCAAAACTAGTTTCGAATCATTAACATGAATATCCATCTTCAAAAATAATTGTCCAATTACCCTTCCATTATTGTTTCTATTCAATAAATATAACTATAAAAAAGGCATGCAAAAATAGGGAAAGTTTTTTATACTTCCCCTACTGTATGGAAAATACATATTTCCCCTACTGTATGGAAAATACATACTTCCCTCCTATCCAGCCGTCCAATTTTGATCAAGTTAGGCACTGTTCGTTTGATCTAAATCTGATGTTTTAGAGTATTTTATTTTTATTTTTTTCTACAAATTATAGGAATAATAAATTTGGTACATGCCATCATCTCAATGGGACATACCTAAAAAAATATTAAATTTTTTTCGATAAAATAAAAAAATCAAAATACCCTTAAAACTTTAAGTGATCCAAAATCTTGCACAAAATTATCGACCACTATTATAACATAGGACAAGAAGAGGAATATGGCCCTCTGAACTCACTTCCAAACAATAGAAAGACTAGCACGATTAGGGTTTATAAAAGGACCAGTGGCATCAATGCCATATTTATTAAAAATAACAATTTTCTACCACTCTTGACCCCTTGTAGAAAAATTCAACCACCACTTAGCCAGTAATACCTTATTGAATTGCTCAAGCCTTCTAATCCATAGATCTCCAAATTTCTTAGGTAAACACACTTCTTCCTATTTGACAACAAAATGGTATTTCTTTTGCTCTAAACCTCCACTCCAAAAAAAGTTCCTAATAATATGCTTGAGTTTTCAGATAATAGCCTAAGCACCTTAAGAGCGAGAAGAAGTACACATGAAGGTTGGACAAGGTAGCCTTAATTAAAGTGATCCTACCTCCTAAAGATAAGAATCTACCCTCACATCCATCCAACTTGAAGTGAAATATTTTTACAATAGGGTCCCAAGAAGGTAATGTTAGTCTTTGATCTACTAGTGGCAGCCCAAGGTACTGTGTAATCGTCCTCGCATCACAGTTAATACCAGTCAACTTAGATGTAGAGAAATTTATTTTAGCCCTACAAATCAGCTGATAACATTTAAAAAACAACCATAGAAATTTAACTTGATAGGAAGAGGCCTTTAGAAAAACTAGGATATCATAAATATCCTGATATGACACCACAAGGCCAACATTCGAAGATGGGAGACCTACAAGGAGTCCACCACTAACAACCCCATTAAGCATGAGGACTCCCCATCATTCGTAAAAAAAAGGTGAGAGAGGGTCTCTTTGTCTAAGTCCTTTAAAAGCCTTAAACTAGCCCACTGCTTTACTATTAATAAGGACATAAAGGTCATTGGAGGATGGACAACCTGCATTTCATCTACGCCATCTACTCCCACACCCCATATGGAACATAATATATATATGATAAGCTTTTTTAAAATCTAATTTAAAAATCAAACCCCTATTTTCATTAGCATTGTATACAATGAGACCATTTATATTTGATACTAAGAGGTCAATATTATTTATAACTATCCGATGTGCAATCTGATAGTTTGGGTGTGTCACAAAGTTTTAAAATTTTTTTTTGAAAATTGTGCATGGTTAATGGAAAAAATGCAATCATCCGATAGTCAAGATTAAATGTGACCACCTTGTACCAAAAGTAAAATGTTCTCATTATATACTTTTCTATTTTCATAATGATTGATAGAGTGAATGACCTCATGTGCTACAATAATACTATTCATAATTTGACGGTCTTTAACAAAGGCGAATTGAATTGAGGACCAGTAACCTTCTTCAGTTCTAATCTGTATGAATAATTAACGACACTTTCGGTATTGCATGAAGTACGGCATGAGATCCACGGCAAACCGAAAAGGAAATGCTCAGCTTCCAATTCCACGGCTTTTGTTTTGACCAAAAGGCTTTAAATACTCAACTACTTTTCCACGACAATTGAACTGGAGCTTCATTGGAGCCCGCACTTCCCTATATCTACTGGGGGCATTTGAATTTCATAAATTTCTAGAAATATCAAATCTTTTTTTTTTGTTTTTTTGGAGGAGAGTTATTTAGCAAGAGAGAAAACTGATTTTGGTCCTTTTGAGTATCCCTCACTCAATCAAAAGTATTATGCTTTATATGATTCATTCAAACTGTCGAGCATGTTTATATTGTCCAATGGTCTATAAATACTACTGTCCTAAACCAAGAAAATTCAACAAAGGGAAATTCATTAAATTGCCCATACGAGATGCGTATTTAATATTTTACGCATCTGCAACTATTCCAACTTCTAATCATCGGTCTTTTGACTATATTTTGAATTAGTCAAGCTATATAAATAAAATATTAAATAGTTCTATTTATCATAGATATTTTGATAAATTTTCATTAAAAAATAATAACTAATAAAAAACAGTGAGAATTGGTTGATTTCAAGGCTCTTGACAAATCTATCCCCACCCATTGATCCAATCTAGATTAAATGATTTTGCTCCCAAGTAGCATTTCTTTAAACATTGATGTAAATAGTATATTAAAAACACGATCAACCAGCTGGATCATCCATTTGCTAGACTGGTCCGTTTGGCTGGATCATCAATCCAGATTGCATTGGACTGATTCAATTGTAAGGACCCAATAAAAAATAAAAATTGCATAATAATTTTTTTTTTAAATAATTTATGTTGGCTCGTGAAAATAAACTATTACTTATTTCGATATATTATAGAAAGCACCTAGATACTAAGGACGAGTTACCTGTTTCGATGCCATTCATTTCACATTCCAAAATGCAGCAAATCATAATAACAACATGCATATAAATAACCAAATATAAAAACCATAAGTAAATAGGTCAAAATGTACAATCACTAAACAAAATCAACAATTTGTATAAGTCATATTGACCACTATCGTCGTGCTCACCCCACCCTAATATTGCTAGAGCATAGGCTTATGGTCCCTTATGTGAACACCAGCTTTGGCTAAGATACGGTGGGGTGGCCTTTGAATCAACATCAATTCCATGTCCTTGCTCATCTCCCCTAATTCCCTCTATAAGTACTCACACCTTTACATCTCCTACTAGCTCTTCAACTCGTGACATTCTCCTTGGTCGGTCCTCTCTATCTCTGTTGGTCACCATTTTTTTTTTAAAGTCACTAGGATTCTATTGATTCATGAAAAAGTACAAATCAAAAGAGCAACACAAATTGGAAGTAAGGAGTGATTGAAAACCTACTATCCTCAAGAGCACTTCAGAATAGATTTTGCAGGTTTAGAGGTTTTCTGTTGTCTTGGATTTATGAAAACCTGTGGATCATGAGTCTTATGCGCGTAAGGAACAAGTATGGATTAGGTTGTGGGGTATCTTGCTGCATGTTTGGAGCCTAACAGTCTTTCAAAAATTGGCGAAATGTTGTGGGGTTTACAGAGATGTAGATTGAATTCTCTTCTTGTTGTCGATTGTAGTTGTGTGCGAGTCAAAATCTGGAAATTTGTTGATGCTAAATTGCCAAGAAAAACAAGATTGCAAGTGGATAAGAATTTATTTGTTATTTCTATTACAAGATGCCGGAATGGAACTTGGTTAATCATCAGAGACCAAAGATGCTGGAATGGAACTTGGTTAATCATCAGAAATTTCCTAAGCCTATGCCGGAATTGCCCACTAGTCCAGTTGCAAATGATTTTCATGAGAAGACGAATCGGAAGCATCATCGAAAATACCCACAATGATTTCATAAGAGTAACAGTTTTGGGTTCAATTCAAAAAATTTGAAAATCACCAGACTTTGGGTTCCCATTGGTATTTTCCGAGATTTTACGGTGGGATTTTCGTCTTTAATTCATCCTTATATGGAGGTGCATGGGGTGTATGATTTTTAGGATGGTGGGAAAATGCTAGTTGAATTTTTTGAGTTTTT
This sequence comes from Amborella trichopoda, assembly GCF_000471905.2. Next base: position 1,314,818 of record NW_006498320.1, read on the forward strand.
AAAAGGTCCCGTTGCTTGCGGCGCCCGTATAGAGGGTCTAACTGGTGATTGTGGTCCTTCGGGTCCATCAAGGTTTCGAAGCAATGTTGTTCAAAAAGTTAGGGATGCATCGTTTGGCACGAGTTCCAAGCCTGGGTCCCATGAGGATTTGCTGTTGGAAAGTGATAGGCAAATCTTCTTGGCCGATGATTTCCAACTTTTTCTCCTTAAAAGCTGCCACCTTCTGGAAGAATTTAGAAGGGGAAATGTTTTTGGCGGTGTAGGGCTCTATCTCGTTGGTTTTTGCTAAAGCAAGCTTTTATCAAGATCTTCTTCCTCTTAAAGCTGGTGTCTCTTTCTGGTTTTGATTTGGAGGAGAGAGATGTACCCTCTGCCCTATCGCAATGCTGCCATTACCCTATAATATTATAACTCGGTTTGACCCTTTAAACATTCTATGGTTGTGTTGGTGTTAGAATAAGATGATGAGACCCTAGATCAGATTAATGGTAGAGAGTTTTATGTGTTGGATGATGGCCTTATAGCGGGACAGGAGGAGGATGTCCCTTTTGATTCGGCTTCGGCTTTGATACTATTTGAAGATGTTACTCCTCTGAATGTCATCCCCCAAGAGGAGGCCCCCCCTTTACTGCTGCTGTAAGTTATTCCTTGTGTTGTCACGTCAGTTGATGAAAACTTTGAAGAACCTTTGGTTGCAAGAGTTGAAAGAGCGGAAAAAGACTAGGAAACTTGTTGGGGCGGGGATTCCCGAAGCTCAAAAAGATACGGTGAAGTCCAACAAACCCAATTGTTGCTGACGTAACTCAAAGTCTCTAAAAGGGCACGTATGGTATTCGGGCATCTATCATAATACCTAGCTGAGCATTGAATAGCTGAAAGCATGGAGCACGATACTAGTACCTGGGTATGTTCCCTTGAAACATCAATGGTCCAGGTGCTATAACCCTTTAAGTATTGGTGCTCACCTTCAAACTGAAGACCAAACAAAGACCATTTCAAATGTTCCATTTCCACCATACGCTTGCCCAAGTGGGGAGGTTTAAGCTAGAATCATAGTTACGATGAAGAGAGTGAAACATGGGCATTCCATCATCATGGATTAATGATCCATCTTCTGCTTCACGTAGGAGAAAATGAGCTCGGTTTCCTACAAAGTAATTTTTAAAGGCCACTCTAAGGGACAAGAAGGTTCAATAACTCTAAGAGAGGAATTCCGATTTAAAATAACTCCAGTATAAACTTGAGTTCCTAGTTCTCCCGACCTCGAAAGATTGGTAACATCAAGAACTTCATTTGAAAAAGACAAGAAAGGGATATGAATTACTCAAGGGGATTTTGGAAGGGAAATAAATTTCATTAAATTCTTAAAATTTTTAGTAACATCTCCTTTTTTTACAAGAGGTTTTATGAAAAGGGTGTTGGCTCTTCCAAGTCACCCCGGGGGATTCAAGAAGATGACACTCTAAGGGAACAAGCCCACGAGAATATAACCTTGAAGAGCCCCCTTTTCTAGTATTAAGATATGATCAAAGGCGAAAAAGTGCTAAAAAAGGTGCTTATTAGTACTTAACCATGCTCAAAAGTGCTTAGTCATGCTCAAAACTTCTCAAAATCATGGAAATCCCAACATATCCTTCAATCCCAAGAGACGCCTAGGTAGACCTTATTTAAAATTCTCAAGCTTTTCCCTTACCTTAGGAACCTTAGATCTAGGTTAAAGAACCGTAGATCTACTAATTCCAGCAAGTAAAGCCACCCAAAATGAGATGGTGGTGTAAATCAAAAGAGAAGCTTGCTCTAAGCCTGAAACTCCAGGTTTCGGATTCCCAGAGGTAAGTATCACCACATCCTTCGAGACAAGTTGGATTATGGACAATTGAGATACAAATCATGTAGCTCAGGATTTAGGTATGCTTGTCGATGTTATCCTGTGCCTTGGATAGACAGTAGAAGATCTTGATAGGTGCATGAGCTGCTTCGCTGGAGTTGGTTTTTGGTTGGTCAGGGGTACCTCTTCTGATTCCCATCCTATCAGGTCTAGTCGGGGGCTTTTGTGTGGCCTGTCTCGAAGAGTCTGGACCAATGATAGGGAGGGTTTCCGAGGCGGCCTCTTTGGTGAGACTTCACCCTGAATTTTTGGCGGGGTGTTGTTCCTCCAGTTTGGCAGTTGTGTGCCCCTGGGGGGCATCTTCGACCCGTTTGAGTGATCTTCCTTTTTCCATTTCTTCTTTCTTGTTCGACCATTTTTGGGATGGCACTGGGCTGAGAGGCCTATTGTAGTGACGCTAAGGCTGGAGATTTTGGACGGTGGCACTGGGGCCGGAGTTTTTGTTTTGTAGGGTGGCGCTGAGGCTAAAATTTTGTTTTGAGGGTGGCACTGAGGCCGAAATTTTTGTTTTTGGAGGGTTGCGAGGCTGAAATTTTGTTTTGAAGGTGGCGTTGAGGCCGAGATTTTGTTTGGAGATGGAGCTGAGGTTGAAATTATTTTTGGAGGGTGGTGCTGAGGCCGAGATTTTGTTTAGAGGGTGGCACTGTGGTCGAAATTTTTGTTTTGGAGGGTGGCGCTGTGGCCATAATTTTGTTTTGGAGGGTGGCGCTGTGGCTGAGATTTTGTTTGGAGGGTGGTGCTGTGGCCGAAATTTTTGTTTTGGAGGGTGGCGTTGTGGCCGAAAATTTGTTTTGGAGGGTGGCGTTATGGCCGGAGTTTTGTTTTGAGGGTGGCATTGTGGCCGAGATTTTGTTTGGAGGGTGGCGCTGTGGCCAGATTTTTGTTTTGAGGGTGGTGCTGTGGCTGGATTTTTGTTTTGAGGGTGGCGATGTGGTCGGAATTTTGTTTTGGAGGGTGGCGCTGTGGCCGGAATTTGTTTTGGAGAGTGGTACTGTGGTAGGAATTCTATTTTGGAGGGTGGCGCTGTGGCCGTAATTTTGTTTTGGAGGGTGGTGTTGTGGCTGGAATTTTGTTTTTATACTCTAAGTGCCCTTTTTGGGTTTTCACTTGGATCAGGAGTGATGCCACGGTGATGGTTTTTGCTAGCTTCCCCTTTGAGGTATTTTTGCTAGTGGCTTTGGGACCACGTCCACCTTTTGATATCTTTTCCCTTTTTACTCATAGTGCCCCCTTTTGGGTTTTCGCCATGCCCATTTTTTTTTTCACTCACCATTCCGCGTTGTAGCGAAGGTTGTCGAGGGAGGACCAGGGCGAGAGCCCTGGGTCTGGTTATCTTGGTTTGGAGGACTTGCTCCCCGTTGGTGATGCGTAGTCGAAGGAGTTGATGGAATTTGGAGAGGCAAGACAGGCCTTCCTTCGGTGAGGTGATGTTTCTGGCTGGTGAAGCGTTGACGTAGAATCTGTCTTGTGATATGGTGATAATGGCTCTTGGAAGGCGTGGTAGCGAAGATGCCGATGGTTGGGGAATCGAAGAGTCATTTTGATGACACATGTCAATGCAGTTGTACGAGGCGTTTTCTTGTGAAAAATGTCGGGCTTTAATGGCGAGCCTGCAGTTTCTCTATAAAAGGGGGCTTTCAGACTGAAATGCAGCATATGGAACATTGTCCTTTGCTTTGTTCAGAGTTGAGATTGCTCCAAGAGGCTCGGTGAATGGGTCACATTCGTAATGGAGGACTTGAGCCCTCTAGTTGTTTTCACGCTCTTGGAAGCTGAAGAAGGGTGCTTGTCATCGTGTGCTCAACGTCAGTTGTCGTCAAACTTAGATCCGGTCTCGTTCATTAGAGGATGGGTCGTGAAGCTCTTGACTCGGTCATCCCTTTGGTGGTGAAGATCGACCAAACGGGGAGTTTGGTCGTGTTTGTTGTCTGGCGCTTGGACGAGTCATCTGTTACAACAAGAGGGGTGTTCTGTTCCAGCCTTCTTTGGATGGTGCTCCTTTTTCACCTTCACTTTGTCGTGAAAAAGAATAAGGAGTCTTCTTTGGCTTTTCTAAGGCTTTGTTGAGGGAGAACTAATGCCTTGTTAAGGGAGAATGAGGTTGCTCCTTGGAGATGGCTACCTGCATAGGCAGGTGGCGCCTCATCATTCATGCAAGGGAGGTCCTTCTATCTAGGTATTCTAAGCTGTCTATAGCGCAAAGGATCCTACATCTTGTGGAGTGATGTCTTTTGACTTCTTGGTGTTTGATTCCTTTATGACAGAGTCAATCGACCATTTGTGCCTTGAGTAAATCGAAGTAGCTTTTTATAGCAGTTCTTGTAGAAGCAGTCTTTTCTCCCTTGTAACTGAGACTTGTATTCCCTTTTTGCTTTATGGAGGATGCCCTCGTTGTAACAGAGACTTGTATTTTCCCTTTCGTTTATGAATGAGAATTTTCTATTTATTCTTTTATGCTTGGGTGTTTTTTTTTTTCGCCTTTCTCTTCATTTCTTTCAGCATCTTTTTCCTTTTTGCCTTGTTTAGATGGCTCAGATGCCTCCTTTTGAGCATGAGGACAGCGCGGGGAATGAAGTCCCCCCCCCTTTTTTTTTGTTGCTTTGTGGTTGTGTGAGTAGTGAGAGGGACAAAGTTCCTCTTTGCTTGTGGGTGTGTGATTGTGTGCCGGGCTACGACGAGGGACAATATGTCCCTTAGGGTAGCCAGGAGTTTTCATTGGAGAATAGGGAAAAGGGTGTTGTGTACCTGGGTGATGTTTGGTTCGATGTACCTGCGCTATTTTCCGAGTGTATATGTGCTGTCTTCCAGGTGTGTCGTGGGTGAAGGAGGACCACGAGTTGGGTTTGGTGGCGAGTTTTGATTACTGCATGGCTACTCCCTTTGGGATGAATGGCATCATCCTCGTTCATGCGACGCCTTTATTGTGCGTGCTTTTTAGTACTTTCGTACTCCTGAATCGTGTGACGTTTCGCATGTGTGATGCTTCGTGGGCCCCTTTCTTCAGGATGTTTCGCCTTCCTTGTCGCTTGGTGTTCGTTTGCGATTGGGACGCATGTCCGACCGCCAGTTTCTTCGCACGATTCCCCTTCTTCGTTTGCTTATTTATAAGCGGGATGGGGAAGACCCTTCTTAGTTTCAGAGAAGGACTCATTGTCTTGGAGAGGAAGAAGAAGGGTTGTAGCCTTAGCCGTCTTTTTTTCTTTCTCTTTTGTGCATCTTTCTTTCTTTGTGTTTGCCTAGTCTTCTTGGGGAGAACACCTTCTGTCGTCTGGAGGTTTTTGCGGTGATAATGGTTGGTACGAGTTCAGCCCCTCCTCCTGGTAGGGTTTTTATATGTGTCTGTCTTTCTTGTTCTTTTTGCTTCTTGTGGCCTGGTGGATGCGTTCTGTTTTACCCCTCCCCACTTTTTTTTTTTTTCTCGATGTGAGCCAACTTTCTCATGTTGGCGAGTTAGGGTCTAATCTCTACATTGGGGTGTCTTTAGCGAGGGCAACTTCGCTGGGAGAGCTCGAACCTAGTAAGGAGATTACCTGGCCTTCTCGTATCACCTTTTCAGGCGAGAGCGCGCAACTTTGTCTGTATGGGGATGCTAACAAGAAGCCTCTTGTCCAGAGGAACGTCGTTCCCCTTTATCATGCTCTACATAGGCACTCTCATTCTGATGAGAGTATGCTTACACTGGGGAAGAGGATGTTGGCGAAGCCTGGTCTTCGGTGTGCTGTTGGAACTCTTCCTTTTGAAGAGGAGCACCAGTACCTAGCTGGATAGAGCACTTGGACGTCGGACGTGTTGGATTCCTTCATCGATACCTTGAAGGAGTGTGGTCTAGCTGCGGCATGTCAATGCACGGCTGGCTACTACGGCTGGTGTTCGAACACCATGAGGGGTTTGCTGGAGACATGGTGTTTTCGTACCAAGAGTTGGCTTTTGCAGGAGGGTGAGGCGGGCATTACCCTTCTCGATTTGTATTTTGTAGGCAGCCTCCCTTTGCTGGGGGAGGAATATGAGAAGTTTGTCCCCAGCAATGGGGTCATTTTCGGGGGCGTGCCCATCAAGGGTAGGCATGCTCTTGAGAGTCTCAGTGAGCTGTTCGAGATCTATCAGCTCTTGTACTCAGAGTCGCAGCCCTCGACTGGTGCGGTGCATTTTTGAATCATGGAGGAATATGAGAAGTTTGTCCCCAGCAACGGGGTCATTTTCGGGGGCGTGCCCATCAAGGGTAGGCATGCTCTTGAGAGTCTCAGTGAGCTGTTCGAGATCTATCAGCTCTTGTACTCAGAGTCGCAGCCCTCGACTGGTGCGGTGTATTTTGAAGCATGGCGATATTACTTTCACGGTAACCACCAAGAGGGTGAGGATGTGGGCTTGAGCACTTCATGGGCAGATGAGTCTCAAAGGGCAAAGGCGCTCAGGGCCTCAAAGAAGGAGGTGGCTCCTCCTAAGCGGAATATGCAGGACCGGGTGTACTTGGCCACCTACTTGACCATTTTTTTGTGCAAGTTTGCTCTTTCGGGGGCGAAGGGTTATGTCATCTGCCCCGGTTGTTTTTATGCGGTCTGTATGATGGCCGAGGGCACTAGCTTTGCGTTGGATCAGCCAGTCTTGTGCAACATTTTCCACGGGTTGGGGTCCATTACCCATGGAAAGGTCCCTTCAAAGGACAACAGCGACTAGGTGTCCCTGGGTGAGGGGTTCCTAGGGTGTTTCACCACGAGCTTCCCTGTGTATTATGTTTTTGGGTGGCTTTCTGCGTATTTTCCTGGCTAGTATGAGTTTAATAGGAATCTTGAGGCAGCGACGTGCCCGCATATGCTGAAGATCGCTGGGATGAGGGCGGTAGTTAGGGAGCCCGATGCTGTCTGTGAACTTCTGACCAATGCATCCTTCTTCACTTGTGGGGGGGACCTTCCCCATAGGCCATCCCTCGAATGGTATTTTTATTGACGCTTTTGGCCTTGCTCTCGATAAGGCGGTCACTGAGACTGGGAAGCCTATGTACCTCGTAAGCATCCGGGGGTGTGTTCTTTCGTTCAAGGGAGCGGGGTGCAAGAGGTTGGAGGGCTATTTTCCTCATCGCTTCGTTCTTCAGCACGGTCTGGATCCGAGGTGTTGTGCTGCCATTTCTTTCTCAAAGAAACACAGAAAGAAAGGGGCGTTGCAAGACCTTGAGGCTCCTGGTGGGAGGGGGGAGGTCTGGACCGACCCTGATATGTGTATGGCTTGAAAGACTTGCCTTCTTCTCCTGAGTCATAGCAGATCTGTGGTCCCCCACTATGGCCGTGTGGGTCATACAACTACCAGCTACTGGCAGTGGTGGGATTCCATTAATGCGGATTACTGGGACGCAGCCCATCCATGGCAAGTCGTCGGTGGCTCCAGACGTGATGGAAGGGCTGATCGATGCCTCGTCCCTCCTTTTTCTGTCATCTTCGGCTTGGATCATCATCCTGATGACTGACGGAAATTGGTCAAGCCTTGTTTGTTGAGCGGAGACGAGGACGAGATGAAGCTACTCTCGTTGAGGAAGAAGCCATGGTCTTTCTTCGATAAGCTTGAAATGATATTTGGCTTGGGCACAGGGGGTATGGCTCCACCTCAAGAAGAAGAGCCTGCCCCGGTTCCACGTGCTCGGCTTGAGGGCAAAACTCATTCTGGTTCGTTGGACGGGTGAGTCGTACTCCAAGGCCTCTTGCTTCTGCTAAGCTCAAGAGTGTTCCTCCCAAGGGGAAGGGAGATAAGGAGAGGGAAGAATGAGGAGAGAGAGTCTTCGCCCGTTTCTTCTTCTTGGGAGAGAGAGGCATTCTAGAAAAGGAGACCTGCCCTTCGAGGTGGTGTCTTCAATTCCATCTCTTGCAAGGCGAGCTAGGTCAGGAGCTCGTAGGGCTTCGGATTCTCCTCCTCTTGTCTTCGATTCCGGTAGCGATATCGTGACCGGTGGCGTGGCCTGGGTGGCCTAGTGTGTCACAACTTGATTCGGGGCGTTGCTTGAGAAGTCCCGCCTCAAGGGTTAAGGTCGACACGACCCCTGCTGTTAACACCCGTGTGGCATCTCCTGCACGTCTTGCGATGTATGCTCTGCATGCATCGAAGGGTACCCTAAATGAGGTGGGCTCTTCGAGGGTTCAGTCCTTCGGTTCGTTGACGGTGTGGTCATCAGATTCACATGCCTCATGATGGTTCGTGGAAAATTCTCCTCTTGGGCTTCATATTGCTGCGAGGGCCATGACGCCTCCTGGTTCTGGGTCCTCTGCGCTTAATGTGCCTCCCCTGGATGTGGTTGGCTTCCCTACTGCTCCGCGGTCATCTATGGGCTTCAAGGTATTGATGGTGAGGGGGATGCTCTGTTCAGGCCTTCAGGGTTTGAGGGGATGCTCCTTATCGGAGCTCAGGGAATAGATGGAGGTTTTCAGGGCTTGTGTGGCCAGGCTGAGGAGTATGTGTCCCGATGGTGATATCTTCGACCGTCTTGACGGGCTGCTGCAGAATTTGAGGGCATCGAAGCCCTTTTATGCAAGGATGTGGTGCAGGCCTCTTTTGAGAGGCGTTTGGCTATTTTGAAGCAGGATCTGACTAACCGGTAAGGCCTCGTGCAACAACATGCTCAAGAACAGCCCCGGCTGGTTTTAGCGTGGGACTCCCTATCGACGAAGGTTGTGAGCCTTTCTAGGGAGCTTGAGGTTGTGAAGGTTAAGATGGGGAAGTTGTAAGCTCGAGCGGATTCATTGAGTGCTCGTCGAGACTCTAGCTGAGAGGTGTTGCATAAGCAATCGTGCGAGTTAGAGCAACTGGACTTTGACTCTTCAACAGTCACCTCTTTGGTTGATTCGACTGCTTAGGAGATTTCACACCTCCGAGAAGAGAGGCAAGCCCTACTTCGGTGTTCTGAGGAGCTGAAGGTGATTGAGGAGTCTCTCGCTGGCTTCAGAAGGCACGAGGCCTTTTCCATCCCTCTTTTCTCTATGCTCCTTTTTCTTGAGTTTTTGCTCAGACTCCTTTTGTAATTTTTCCAGTTATGATGAATAAGGATCCTCTTTCTTCTATTAGATGGTGGCATTTGGTTTTTTTGGAAAGCAAATTTAAGGTCCTGCCTTCGAGATCAATTGGGTTTTTCTTAGGTTTTCAGACTCTCCTCGCTGGTAGAGAGCGGGGGTTAAGTTGATTGGGATTCTTGCTACGAGGAAGCCTGTTCTTCCTGGTTTCCTTGTGGTGATGAAGGTCGTCCATCCGTTAGGACTATCTGACCGATTTGGATGTAGTTCTTCAAGATAGAGCGGAATGCCTTGCAGTTGGCTAAGTCATGGCCCCTTTGTTGATTTTATTTGCACCAAGGGCTTCGACCTTTTTGCATGCTTAATTCTTGCCTTTTTGGAATGCAGGGCGCTATCATCTCATGCTGGTACATCGTGTCGAATAGGACAGAAAGTCGCTTGGGAGGTAGCTTGGCTGGAGAAGAGTCGCTGATGGATCCCTCGTGAACTATGACAAGGGAAGACTCCCACTCTTCAATCACATGAGTTCACCACATCAGCATATTGCCCACTTCTATTCAGCGTGCCAAAAGACAACAGCTGATGGGAGGCTTCTTCTCCGTCAGTTTGTTGAAACTCTTGACGGCTCGGCATTAAAGTGGTATGCCTGATTCCCTCCGAACTCAATGCACACTTGGGAAGAAATGGAGCACTTGTTCTACCATGGCTTCTATGAATTCGAGAGAGAAGTCCAGGCCATTGAACTTCTCACATTGACCCAGAACCCAGATGACTCAGTCGATCAGTACATAGCAAGATGGAGAGATCTAGCTGCGCACCAAGCTAACCCCATGCCTGAAAATGATGCGGTCCAAACATGTGTGCGCAACATGCGATCAAAAATCTTCCTGCATGTTTAAGTGTCAAACCCGACCTTTATATGAGATATGATCTCCAAAGAAGTCCAGATAGAGAGCCTCCTTAAGCATCATGGCAAACTACAAACCTCATCATCAAATGGGGAAAACAATCAAAGCGCTGGTAATGGTCGTGCCAATTCTCGGGGCAATCAATAGAAAGGAGTGATTAATGTTGCTGTCACTGTATTAGACCCCAAGAAGGCCTCACCTCAAACTATGGATTTCTCCAAGGGGGTGAACCCTACAACACTCAGGGGCCACTCCGGTTTACATGAAGGCTTCATGAGTCAGATGGGGTCCCCCCTGACCAAACTTTCACCAGTAAAATCACTGGTCCCCAGCTCCCCCGCTCTTGGAAGATTTTTCACTTTCGGAATGTCGGAAAAACCTTGGTTTCCTGAAGGATCGGCCATTGAGTGCATTCACTTGCCTCTTAAAAATGCTTACTGCTGTGTGCGCGTTTTTACAACCATGCATGTATCTCTTCCACTGCGCGCACTTTACACTGCACACGATTATCGCCGTGCATGTAGTTACTACCGCGAATGCCCTTCACTGCCGAGCGCCCTTCGCAGCTGAGCGCACCTCACCACTGAGTGCGCCACACTGCCGAGCTCATCTAACTGCTGTGCGTAGCTCACTACTGGGCGCAACCCACTGCTGAGCGCGCTTCACTGTCAAGCATGACTACTGAGCGTAACCTATTGCCGGACATGTCTTATTCCAAGTGCAACCTACTGCCACAAACGTCTTATAGTCGTGCCCGACATGTCACCATCTCGCTCACATGTGCCAAGATATATGCAAGACACCTGGCCAGCACATCTGTCCCCTTCACCCGTGCAGACGACGACCCTTGATTGCCTCAATTGACAGAAGCCGAACGGGTTCCCTATCGTCAGGAAGTTTCCTACTGTCGCTACTCCTCACCTGCAAACCCAGCTGAAAACGTCCTCTAACACATTGCTCAAACGCGCCTTCTACTGGAAAACCTCTGCAAGACCTCGACTCCCCCAGATTTTCCTTACAACACTTTCCGGCAGGTGCTTACCTTCACTTGCAACCCCTATGATTGGCCATGAAACTTCCTCACCTCATCAGAACACTCTCAGTGATTCCCTTTACGAGGCTTTCTTGACGAAATCTCCTTGTCGGAATGTCCCTCACGTAGAGCTCCCCTTGCTGGAACCGTTGTGATAATGCCGGAACTCCCCTGCTAAAAGCTTTTTCGGTATGTCGTGCCCTAACCAGAATCCCTGCACTGCTGTTAAAAGAAAATGCTCAAATATTTTACTAAGGTAAAATGTTAAGAGGGGTCGTACCCCTTTTATACCATGTGCTTCCCACTTTTGTCCTGCCCAAAATGAAAATTCCTCTCAAGCCTAGAAGGCCAAACGGTGATGGGCCGGGCCGAGTCAGGTTTAGGCCCGAGCCCAAGATTGGACTAAGCACATACCACTGAGCATGCCCCTCGCTAAATGCTGCCGTCGAGCGCGTTCTCTCTCCACATGTCACTGCCGAGTGCGTTCCCTGGTCACTTGCTGTTGAGCGCGTTCCCTATGTGAATACAGTCGTGCGCGCTCTACCGCCGTGCACACTCTACCGTCTTGCACACTCTATCGTCGTGTGCCCCCTGATGTTCACCACCGTGCATGCTTCACTGCCATGCACGCTTTACCACTGTGCGCACCATGATGATCACTGTTGTGCACACTTCACTGTCGAGCGCACTTTGCTATCGAGTGCACCCGACTTCCACAGATCGCCGTCAGGCGCATCCACCGCCCAGTGCACCCCTTTTGCCTCTGCACCCCTGCCTTTTGCATGCACCTCCACACATGCCTTCCTTAGCTGGCCCGTTCGTGTGCGCCTTGGCAAGGGTCGACCCTCATTACCTTTCCATCCCCATTGGAGTCATATTCATGCTCCCTATCTCATGAGTCCACCCATTTTAATCACCAGGGAGTCACACCTACTCCATAATCCCCAGTGAATCCGCTTCCGCCTACCATGCCCCACTAGGCCAACGTCATTATCTGAACCCACTGCTCATAAATGGTCTCAGCCACTTTCATCCCCAGTGAGTCAGATCACCATCCATAGGTCCATTCCCCATGAAGCCTCATCCACTTCACATCTCCCAGTGAGTCCACTCCTCATTGCAACCCACATACATGGCGACTCATACATGGTCCAATTGCATGACCCTAAACTGTATCACACGTTCTAACCGCATGACGTTAAACTGCTTTGCACAACGGTCCAGTTACGTGACCCTAAACTGCAGTACACGTCCTAGCCGCATGACGTTAAATTGCTTTGCACAACGATCAAGTTGCATGACCCTAAACTGCAGTACACGTTCTAGTCGCATGATGTTAAACTACTTTGCACAATGGTCCAGTTATATGACCCTAAACTGTAGCACGCGTTGTGGTCGCATGACGTTAAACTGTTTTGCCCAGGTCTCGGTGGCATGACCTTAAACATGCCTCCATACACGTGTGCCCCTCCACTGCACGCACACCCTTTGCATGTCATTCCACGCATGCTTCCCCTAGCCGGCCCATCTGCGCATACATACCACCTTCATTTCCTCCTCAGCGAGTCCATCTCCATTACCCTTCATAAACTCGCAACAATACCCAGTGAGTCAGACCCATGCTCATGAAGCCCCGGTGAGCCATTCCATCATCCTACTCACCATCACCTAGTGGGCCACCCATTATCCATCTACCATACATCATCCATCATCCATAGATGGTCTCGTGCCATCTCTCCCAAGTGAGTCAAACCACCACCATACACTCCATGGTCTCCACAGACCAACATCCATCCCATCACGGTCCAAGTTATATGACTTTAAACTGTATCGCATGTCCTAGCCGCATGATGTTAAACTGCTTTGCCCAGGTCCAGAAGGCATGACCTTAAACACTCCCCCACAAAAAAAATGGGTATGGTGTAAACCTGAAAGGGGAACGGCATGAGAAAAAATAACGGATGGGCAAGGCCACGAAACCATGAGTAAGAGTGTTCCACAATGGTAAAAACCCGCAAAGGGCACTGTGAGCAAAAAATGGAAAAAGGCAGACATGGGCGACAGATCATCGGCAAAAGAGCCTAATAAAAAGGAAGTTGGTGAAAACCATCTCTACGGCACTGCTTCCCCTATCCAAGTGAAAACCCAAAAGGGCGCTCGGACCAATAAATAGGTTGATGCAGCACTCGCCTCCATAGGCAACTTCAGCTAGCATTTTAAGAAAAATCCTAGGTAGTAGAATGCCCTGTTGTCAAGACCAAAAAACAAGATCGTTCACAGGTAAGAAACTATCGAACCATGTCAAGCAAACCTGGTGAGGCTGCAAACAACGCCGCTCATACGTCCAATAGGGTGCAGACTTTAAAATCATCATGCCATATGTCCAATGGGGTGTAGACGTTGCAATCATCCCTCAAGATCCATCACAGGCAAGAAACTGTCAAATCAGGTCAATACCTGCCCACGACAACTAGGTTAGCGCCATTTTAAGGCTGCCTCGCCAAAATCCCTCCTTGACCGGAACAGACATTAGCCAACAAAAAGCCCAAGAGTGGACTCGACAGGATGGGGCCCACAGAGGTACCCTGCTTGTCAAAGCAGACTTGGTGTAGCAGCAAACAACGTCGCAAAAAGTTTTGATAAGGGTGAAGACTTTAAAATCATATTGTACGTCTGACAAGGGTGAAGGCTCTAAAAGCATCTTGTACGTCCGATAAGGGTGAGGACTCTAAACACATCCCCCACAAGTCTCCACGTTTGGGTCCACAACTAGGCCCCCAGCCGTCAGAGCACCTTGGTCACCCCTCCGGGAAGCAACTTTGCATGAGTATCCCTTTGGCATTTGTGTGATTCGCTGGTCAGGAAGAAAACTAAAGTCAAAGGAACAATTTTGTCTCCGAAGGTTGTACTTCTCACTTCTCTCGAAGAACAACATTTGGAGGGGAAAGCTGTTTGAGGTCATTTTCCATCACTTATATCCCTGGTAAGAATAAGGAGAGAGCAGTTCGTGACCTAGGTCTGTAGGTACCAAAATGCTTGTGGACTACGGAAGCCGTAGGTCAACAAGCTTAGATCCAGAAGTGAAATTTTCAAAAGTCTCAGTGTCCTAAGAAGGTTTAAGATCATGCTTAAGCTCCTAAGAACACCTGCCAAGTTTCGTTTTAAGCAGTGCATACGATAAAATAGTTTCAGGAAATTATACCTCTATCATGCTGAAAATGGACTCTAAACTACAATACCATTATTAGAGCATCAAATATCTCCATACCATCACCTTTGGATTCAGAAAATTCGAAAACCCCCGGGTACTAATTTTTGGTGCATTTGGAAGTTTTGTAGTAAGTTATGACTACATTACTCAAAATGGGTAGGTTATATACTATTACGGTACACCCTCGGTGAACCAGCTTGTAAGGACCGAGCCTTTTCCTAACCAGGAAGTGCACATGGCGATAGAAAGGAGAAGAAGAAACAGCACGCGACGAAGTGAGTGCGACGATAGAAAGGAGAAAAAGAAAGAGCGTGTGGCGAAGTGCGCGCCATGATAGGAAGGAGAAGTAGAGAGAGCGCGTGGTGATAGGAAGGAGAAGAAGAAAGAGTGCACGGTGAAGTGCACACGGCGATTTGAAGGAGAAGAAGAGAGAGAGCGCGACGAAGTACGTGTGGAGATAGGAGAGGAGAAGAAGAAAGAGCTTGTGGCGAAGTGCGCACGGCGATAGGAGAGAAGAAGAAGAGAGAGTGCACGACGATAGGAAGGAGAAGGAGAAAGAGCGCACGATGAAGTGCGCTTGGCGATAGGAGAGGAGAAGATGAGAGAGTGCACGATGAAGTGATCAAGAAGCATCACCGTGTGCGTGGCCCTGGCTGCGACACTGCCATGCATGGGTTGTAAGTGCCACTTGTAGAATGCATGTTGATGTAGGAGTCACTTGTCCAGATTTTATTGCCTCTTGAAGGCACTTGGACAGCCACCCCACCCTTATAAGTACTTAAGCCTTCTGTCTCACCCACGCCACTCACTCTTCCTGCATCTCTTTGCTCTCTCTAAGGCAAGTTTGGAGAAATAGCTTTGGAGGGCAGCCATTGTTGGGTGGGTGAGAGCTGTGAAAGGAAGATTGAAGAAGGCACCATTGTTGTTTAGGTAAGTGGATTTTTGCCCCTTACATCAAGTTGTATGAAGCATGAATTTAAGCATCAACATATTTGCTCGTAAGCCTCAAACCTTATTGTAAAGACTTTTGGAGATGAATGAAGTTAATGGTTTAAATTTATTCAGTTTTCTGTTGCTTGATGGATGGATTTTATCTTCTTATTGTGGTTTTCTTTGATTCCATACTTTTAATACGTGTTGATGCCACTCCCATCTAAGTGACGTATGTGACCTCCGGTCGCGATCCCGCGCTCTGTCGCCCTCCTGTGGGGGTCATGGGGCGGGGTCATGACACAATTGCCAATAATGAAAACTGTGTTTCTCAATTTCGAAGGCAAACTTCACATGGTCGTACTTCCACATCCTGCGTCAAATAGAGCCCAAATTTTGGAAGCATGTTCGTCTCATCGACCTGATCGATTTGATATGTGGCACGTGCGATGACATGGCCCGAGCCAAGAGAAATCAAAGAGAGAAGTTCGTTAAAAAGATCCAAAAGTAGTAGGGAATTTCCAACAGTATATCCCCTCGATCAAATGGCCACATCACGACGCTCGCGCATTGGATCGACGTCAAGTCAGACCCATTACAAGCATGAGGTCAGAGGCTTCATATGAACTGAACATCGCACGTGATGGATAGTCAAATTTGACACATGATGAGTATGAAGTTGCTGCAAATTCTGGTCATCAGAATTCAAACTCCGGCCAAAGTTTCCTAATTTGAAAAACGATCGTTCAGGCACCGAATCGAGCCATTATTTTTGTAAAACGATCGTGGAAACTTGATCACCATGCTACAACAAAGAAACCGGTGAAAAAAATTGAGAAACAGGCTGAATCTTAAATCTAAGGATGCACGTTTTCCCATGTTTGTCGCGTCATGATCATGGCCTGAGAGTCCGATCAATGGCTCGAAGTGGGTATCAAAACGATTGTCTTCCTGAGCCGATCATGAAAAGAATAATCTTTTGACTGGATGAAGACCAAAAGGACCCCGAACGGATCCCGAAAGATCGTGAAGATTGCATGACCATTATAGGAACTGATTCGAAATTTCATGGATTGTTGGTGCGGAGGCAGAATTGTCATTTCGACTCATTTTCTTAGAATTTCCTTAATTCATTTAATAGTTAATTTTATTAATTTGGTTAGAATTTGGGTATCCACCCATGTTTAGACCTAAAATCTATAGAAGCACGTGATGTGCTCATGTAAAGAACCCTTCTTTCATCAATTAAAAATTTAGTCTTTTACTTGAGTTTTTGGGTCACGATTTAGAGAGAGAAAGAGGAGAGAGAAGATCTAGGCAGGTACCCTTGAGCTCTATAGGTAACTTTCTCTCTCCTCGCTTATTTCTCTCTCTTCTTCATCACTCTTCTTTCTCTCTTCTTTCATTTTCTTCTTTCTCTCTGTTCTCTCTCTTTTTCTTTCCTTCCTCTCTCTTCATCTTTCCTTTCTCTCTCTTCTTCTTTCCTTTCTCTCATCTTCTTTCTTTCTCTCTCCTCTTCTTTCATATCTCTCTCTTCTTTCTTCTTCTCTCTCTTCTTTTTTTCTTCCGTCGTGCACAATAGTGAACATTGTTGAGGGAAACCTTCTCTCTCTTCTTTCTTTCTTCTATCGTGCACGGCAGTGAACACTGCCGAGCGTGACCTTCTCTCTCTTCTTTCTTTCTTTTGTTGTGCACGGTAGTGAACACTATCGAGCCTGACCTTCTCTCTCTTCTTTCTTTCTTCTATTGTGCATGACAGTGAACGTTGCCAAGCGTGACCCCCTCTTTCTTCTTTATCGTGCATGACAGTGAATACTGTTGAGCACGACCCACTCTTTCTTCTCTCTTCTCTTTATCGTGCACGATAGCGAACACTGTCGAGCATGCCCCTCTCACTCTTCTATCTTTCTGTCTTGCACATAAGTGAACATTGTCAAGCGTGACCTTCTCTCTCTTCTCTCGTCTCTCTATCTCGCATGGCAGTGAGCACCGCCGGGTGTGACCTTTCTTCTCTCCCCCTTCTTGTCCTGCATGGTAGCACACACTGCCGGGCATGACACTTCTTTCTCTCTCTTTCCTCTCTGTCTTGCACGGTAGTGCATACTGTCAAGCGCGACCTTTTTCTCCTTTCTCGTTTCTCTCTCCTTTGCTTGCTCGATTAGAGGGATGGCTGAGCCTTGTGCTGCCGTGGTAGCCTTGTCACCAAGCAGTCTAGTCATCGAGCCGGTCTAGTTACCGTGCCCGTATAATTGTCGTGTCAGAGCAGTTGCCGTGCCAGTCTTGTCATCCAGCAGTCTAGCCATTGTGCTGGTCTAGTCACCGTGCCCATCTACTTGCTGCGTCAGACCAGCTACCGCGCCAGCCAGTCTTGTTGCCCGGTCAAACTTCGTCTCTCTCTTTCACTTATCTTCTCTCTTTTCTTCTCTCATTCTTTTTCAACTCGTCTCCCTTTTTGGAAGGTTTAGCGAGAGCCAAGCTAAACTTCATCTTCTCTCATCTCTTTTTGTCTTCTTCTCTCTAAATAAAATACTTATTTTTCTCTATCTTTGAAGGATCTACGTGAAAAATAAACCAGCTTTCGTTCGTCTCCTCTCTTTTAAAAAATACATTTCATCTCTGAAGTGTTGGTTGAAAGCCAACCAGCCTTCGTCACTCTTTTCTCTTTAAAATATACATCTTCCTTGGATGACTAGTTGAACGACATAATAGCCTTCATTCATTTTCTTCCTTTTCTCTTAAAAAATACACATTACCTTTAAAGTACTGGGTGAAAAGCAGACCAGCCTTCAAATTCTTCTTTCTTTTTCTTTTCTTTGAAGTACTATGTGAAAAGAAGACTAGCCTTCAAACTCTTATTTCTTTATTCTTTTCTTCTCTCTTTCTTTTCTCTTTCACTCTCTCTCACCCCTTTTCTTTTTCCTTTTACTGTAAAATATGTACTAAGCGTCCCTTGTCAAGGAGACGTTGTAAGGTTGTTGAATTGACATGGACTCAATCATGTTATTTTCCATTTTCCTTTGAGTACAAACCACGTGTGCACTCACCCTATGACAAGGTGGGGTCCTCATACACACTTGTCTAAATTCTAATGTGTGTGTGTGGTTACAAGTAAGAAGAAACAGGTCAAGAGAGTCGATTTTGAACCGGCCACAGGCCAGGGGGCATTCCACGTGATCTAAGAGGGTGCCCATGCGAGCTAGCCCGAGCGTGTCACGGACCCACGTGAGGTAAGTCCCACCTCACGACCTAAATTCCTCTCTCATTGGTTTGTATTCCTGCCTGCGTCCTCCTTACAAGGTTCCCGAGAGAGAGTTCTCAGGTCCCAGGTCCATCTCGAATTTGGAACCATGCTACCAGGTCAACCCCACCAGAAGGGCGAGATCGAGGCACCTAACCAGTATGTTTCAAGAAGAAAAGAGGTGTGGAAAAGTGATTCCATTGACTCCCATCGATGGAAATTTGCGTAGCCCTCCCTTGGAAGTAGTGCGTCAAAGTCATGAAGGGCAAGCTTCATCTTCTATCCCACCTTCTCAAGAACTGATCCCCATAGTGGCCCAAACCGAACAAATTTTAAAAGAAGAAAACATTGGCTTCACTGCTCTGGCTCCAATGGTCACTTATGCTCATGGTGAAGTGAAGGTGTTTTATATCTCAATCTCCTTTTTAAAAGCCAAGGTTACTTATCTAGCTACAGCTGATGAAATGGCTAACCAAAAGGTCTTGCACATTCCAGTCTCTCAAAGAGAGGATAATGATGCTCAACATACTCCCCAAGTCATCTATGCACCTAATCGACCCAAGGTCCTACAAATACACGAGGTCTTGCATATCGAGAAGGATAATGCTTACCTCCCATCCCAAGCTCCTTACCAGCACGACCGTCCTAAGGTCTTCCAAATCCCTAAGGTCTTGCATATCCCAGTCCCTTCAAGGGAGGAGGATAATGCTTACCTCACCTCTTCTGCTTCATATCAACATGACCACCTCAGTGTCCTGCAAATTCCTGAGGTTTTACATCTCCCAGTCCTTGCAAGGGAGGAAGATAGTGTTTATCTCACTCACCAAGGCAGCACCACATGGGATCAAAAGGTCTTGCACATTCCAATCCATATCATAGAGATCACGGTTGCTCGCCAAAGCACGAAAAGTAATCTCCTTTCTCCCACCAAGGTCCTCATCGACAATCCTGGACGACAGTTTGAGTTTCAAAGACATATCACTATTGCTGAGTTGAAAGAGAAGGTGCATGATTTCTTCAATCAGGTCGAGACTATAAGATAAAGAAAAGCTAAGATGAATGAATGGCTGTCTCCATTTCCCCTCTCTGCCCCTCTACCTGGTTTCCTTCTAGAATCCCAAAATTATGGTATCCAAGAGGACTCTCGAGGTCCTTCTTTTGTAGATGCCGCAGTGCTGCCAAAATGGGATCTTTACAATCCCAAAGCCCATCAAATTATGAAGAAGATGGATTATGAACCAACAATGAATCAGGGGCTAAAAGATGGTAAATGGATGTTGTTACCCTTTGCAGTCATCGAGACCATTACGTCTCAGCACACTCATAAACAGAGCCTTGGATGCATGGGGCACACTAGCTTACCTCCCTGGTCGCTCTTAAGTGACCAAGTCTCTTATGTGACAATATCTCAAGAACCACCACTATCTCTCCTTGAACCACCCATTCATGAAGAGGTTATTCCCCTAAAACCTCAAGAAGAAGTAGAAGCCCCCTGAAATTCTCAAGAACCTGAGAATTCAAAAGTGAAAGAGATGAAGGAAGAATCATTGACTATCAAGCAAAAGGTTGAAGTGTTTGAAGTTAATGAAGGAACTTTTGATCCCCTCCCCTCCGATGAGGAGGAAGTCAAAGAAGCACCAGAAGTATTAGAAGATGGTGGGCAAGCTACAACTGATGACTTGGAAGAGGTAAAGTTGGGTGATGAAGCTGACCCGAGGTCAGCCTTCATTTCAACCATTATGCCTCCTGAAGAGAAGAAGGAGTATAAAAAATTTCTACGAGCCAATCAAGACATCTGTGCTTGGCATTATCATGAGATGCCTGGTCTTGACACTCAGGTCGCAGCTCATAAATCTTCAAGGAAAGCTTGCCTATTGCAATATGTCATTTTTGACGTAGTTACATCCTTGGTGTAAATAAGGAGAGAGCCAGTGACAACCTGGTCCTGCCAGTAGCTAAGACACTGTCAGACCAAGGGAACACTGTAAAATAAGCCTAAAACTGGGAAACCTCTAAAAAAATACTAGAACGGTTTCAAAAGGGATGAAAATGGTAGTTTGGGAGGCCCAAAGGATGCTCACAAGTTTTCATCACATTTTGATAAGCTTTGATATGATCAGGACGAAACTCGGTTCTCAAATCCAACTTCTACCATGCTGAAACGGTACCTTATAACTACTGCCTCATTTTTGGAGTTTCAAAATAGTACCAGACTAATGCCATTATATCCGTAACATCGAAAAACCCCCAGAGATCAAATTTGGGCTCAATCGGACTTTTCAGGATCATTATAGGCTCAAATTACCATAAACGGGTAGGTTTGACACTATTGCGGTGCGGCCTTGGTGAACCAGTTACCATTTCTATAAACTAATTTTTCACCACTCAGGATGATTTTCAAGTGCTCATAGCTCGCTCGTTTGGAATCAAAATAAGCTCCAATTCGGATACAAGTTAGGTCTTGACGACCCTGTCATTTTAACATATGACATGCGTCATGGCGTATCTCGAGATGACATATTTTTTAGAGAGAAGATGAGCCCAAAACCATGAAAATCAGAATTTACAAAGAAGACGTCCCATACTTTGCGAAGCCATAACTCGAGATCCATAAGTCGGATAGGCATGAAATCGGGTCCATTGCGACCATATCGTGAAGGCTACAAGTTTAATAGTTTTTACATTCAGTTAAAGGCCGGATAGTATGAATTTTAAGGTTGAAGATGGCAAAAGTTTCTCGGTCACTAGAATCCCATTTTCCGATGCATTCTCAATTTGGGGATGTGCTCAAATAGAAATCAAATTGGATGAAATTTGGTGCAAAATAATTATGACGATGTCCCTTTAATTTGTAATCAACATGAGGATTTGGAACATCATGGATCGCACCGGATTGGTGGCCGAAGTATATGGACTTGGTCGGATTTTTGCCCCTTCATGAAAAATCAGTTTCAAGACGAGCAAAGGACATCAAAATGTTCAAAACGGATCGAGCATCAATTCTACAACGATAGATCGTCCGAATAACTACTGTAAGCTTCTGAAAAAGCTCCTGAAGTTTAGCAATGGCAAGAGGCCCCTCATGAATGGATGGTTTTATCATTTACTCAAAAGAACTAAGGGGCATTTTGGTAATTTTACCCAAAAACGAGATTTTACTTTAGTTCCATTAAATTGTAATTTTTCACAAATTGGCTTAGTTTTGAGCATGCCACCTATATTTTATGGTTGCTCTATATAAGTGAGCTTAAGTCATTTGTAAACCTAAGTTAGGAAGCATAATAAACATTGGGTTCTTGCCTTTTCAATCCTTTGATTGTGTATAGCTTTCAACTTCAATAGAGAGGAGAGAGACGCTTGACCACCATAGGTAATTGCCATTGGACCTCGCACTTCTAACTCCCAACTTCCAAATTCCCCACTTTCAATTCCCAACTCCTTAGAACCTCAAACTCCCTACCACCTAGAACCTTAAATTTCCTACTCCTCAGCTTTTACAACTTCCTACTCCCTACACCATATACCTCACCTTAGATCACCATACACCCTATCTCATACACTACCCTAAGACTTAGACCCCAACGTTAACCCCAAAGGTCAAGACATCTCTCTAAGGAGCACTCAAATGGGATCCTCAAAGGCGCGCACAAACCCAAGTCAACTTAGGTCCAATCTCTCTCTTCTTTCTCTTTCTTCTCTATTTTTTTTTCATGTGCGTCAGCTCTCTATTTTCTCTTTGTGCCCGCGAGCTCCCTATTTTCTTTTTGTGCCCTCGAGTTCCCTATTTTCTCTCTGTGCTCCGTGAGTTCTCTATTTTCTCTTTGTGCTCGCGAGTTCCCTATTTTCTCTCTCTGCCTGCGAGTTCCCTATTTTCTCTTTGTGCCCAAGACCTTCCTTTTTTCTTTCCATCTTCCCTATCCATTTTTTATCTCCCTCTACTGTTCGTGCAAGGCCTCTTTTCTCTCCATCCGCCCTATCACCTTTTATCTCCCAGTATCATGCTGCTCATCCCTATCCTACAGAGACCTTCTTATTTTCTCTCCATCTGCCCTATCCCTTTTTTATCTTCCTTTACCGCTCACGCAGGGCCTCTTTTCTCTCCATCCGCCCTATCACCTTTTATCTCCCATTGTCATGCTTCTCATCCCTATCCTTTGATAAACTAGCGCACACCCTAACGTGTGTCAAATACCCTTATCTCTCTCTTACATACAACTCTTCTTTCCTCTTTTCTCTCTCCTCTCTCTTTCTCCCCTCCACACAACTTTTCTCTCTTCTTTTCTCTCTCAAACTCTTTCTCTCTCTTACACATAAGGATTAGCTCTCAACACTCCCATCCACCCTTATCTTTCTACTCTCCCATATGCGCCTAATCCTAATCATTCTTATGCACGCTTGTTATCATCTCTCTTGCACTTAATCCCTATCATCTCTCTCCTCACGCAATCATTCTCTGTCATCTTGGTTAATCATCATCTCTCTCTTCGCGCAATCGTTCTCTCCTCTCTTAGTTGTTCCCCCTTCTCTATCCGTCGCACCACCTTTATCTCTCTTTCTCTCTCCAACGTGCCCCTCTTTATCTTTACTCTTCTAACCATCTTTATCCCTCTCAAACCTCCCAACAAATCATCTCTATCTCCATTGGCTGTCCCCATCCCTTGGATCTCTCACCCTCATTATCCCACATACCTCTCTTTCTATCAACCACGTCTATCTCTTTCAATCTCCCCAACGGATCATCCTTATCTCTATGTCCCTCTCCTCTCCACATGCTCAAATCTATCTCTCCCTTCAACGCACCTTTTTCTCTTCTTTTCTCCCTTTATTGCACGCACCTCTCTCTTTTCTCCCTCATGTATTTCTCTCTCTTCTATCACACACACTTATCTTTCCTCTTCTTCATGTGACTTTTCTCTCATCCTTTCTCTCTCAAACCTCCTCGCTCTCTTTCTTGCACATACCTTTCCCTCTCAATCCCTATCTCTCTTACATGTGCCACTCACACTCACACTCTCACTCACACTCACACTCATACTCTCACCCTCACACTCACTTACACACACACTCACATCACACTCTCACTTCACTCTCTAGCACACACTCCTATCTCCACTCTCTTACGCACCCCACTCACACACTTCCACTTGCACTTCACTGATCTGAACCTACACTGTTTTGAGCACACTCTAATCTTCACAACCCCTTTTTTCTTTTGTGTTGATAGCTTCTTCTATTCTTTGTTTGTTCTACTTGGTGCTATACTTAGAGCTATTTTAAGAGTTTTAACTTTCAGACTTCTACTCTAACCTCCATTCCGTACAGTCAAGTTGAGTTGCGAGAGGTAGTGATGCTCTTGCCCTCAGTCACTCAGATGGGGTCATCCTGAGTTAGTAATCCATAAAGTTCTGACACTTTGACTGCTTTAATCGTTGAGTCTCATCACACTCGAGTGATAAAGAACTTCTATCACCCCTCTAGCCTTTAGTTTAGACGCTCAATTTACCATATTACCAATAAGAGGAGACCCTAAAAAAGTATACCCCATTTTTAGTATGTGGATCCAAGTGCTATACAGGAAAGAGAAGGAGTTAAATTCAAGCTGTGCTGCAAGAACAACGGTAGGGCTTTCTAGATGATCTAAGAGGACAAATCTCTCTAATGGTTCCCCCGAACCCAACATGGCAAGGTAGGTGCTTGATCCCTTCTTTGTCGATTAAAATCTCTCTTTGTTGGTTCCTATCCACACCACAAGCACATGTGCACACCTTGCGGTTGTTTGAGAGAGGAATCCTCCGACCGGGTCACCCATATCAGGCCGACCCGGCGGCCGACCCGGGACGACGAGAAATGGCTTTGGGGTTTACTAATGCTTCTTATTACTGGATTGGGGACTTCATGATCCCTACACCTGTGATTATGTCCCTTGTGAGTAAGGGTTTTCAACGTACATCTCTTGTCTTTCTTTTGCGAAGTGACCAAACTGCTCGCACTTGGGCTACAGCCCAACCTAAGGTGAGAAGGGGCTCTCAAACCCCTTACTCCCCCTCCACCGGCACCAACGGTCAGTCCGTTGTCGCCAAATGCATTGGTGGTTCTAAAACCACCACATCTCATACTCACCCAGCTACTAGTGGACCTTCCACCAGTCTCATGTCTAAGAGTGGCCTTAAAGCTACTCCCCCTTTTCTTGCAATCAGCTCTTCTAAAGTCGTTTCTTCTGTAGGTACCAAGAAGGTCAGCCCCAACTCTTCTTTCCACATGCATGCCGCCCGTCTCACATCGCATCTCACACACCCCAAACCGGTTGTTCAATCGTCGAGCCGTCTCAGTCGAAAGACCACAAGGTCACTCGACACACTTTAACACCCACCACGACTAGCAGCCTATCTGTTGGCTCGTCTTCTCAGGCAAGCAAAAAGCTACCCCGAGTCTCTTGCACACTTTAGGTCTCCTAAGATCCAGACCTACTGTTAAGAGTGTCTCTCAAACCACTCCAATTGCATTGCATACTATTCACTTAGCTCAGGGCAGCTCAAATGCCATCCCCTAAAGAACTCACGATCAACAACCCAGTCGTAGGTCAAATGCACACATATACTTGCATGCAAAAAATGGTGGACATAAGGCCACTCCAATCACTAAGGTCGGCATCCTAAAGGTCGAACCTTTTCCCACACTAAGGGTTGGCCCCCAGGCCGCCCCAAACACGTCTTCGGATTCTGCACACACAAATAGGTCTGACATTGCCCCTAGTTCTGAGGGCAAACATGAAAAAGAGTCCAGAAGAACTGCTCGCCTTTGCTTGAGGGCAGTTCTACCTGGCCATCAAGAAGGAAAATAATGGTGAAGCCCGGCTATAGGGTCGGGAGACCAACATGCTGAAAGCCCGACTTAAACTGCTTCAAAGGCCTGAGTGCCTCATTGCCAAGATAAAAATCATGAACAAGGAAGAGGCTCTGCCATCGTTTGTCCCCTCTACACCTTTACCCAGGTTCATCCTAGAATCTGGGAGATCGGATAAACCAGATTCTTCTTTGACCGATGTTAATGATGAGGTTTCCATTACCCTCATCCATCCAATCACCCCTACCTCTGATGACAGCTCGTCACTCTCATTTGAAGAAAACTACCTCTTGATGGCGGATGGGATGAGCCACATTTGGGGACCTCACTAAAGTGGCTTTGCCATGCCACGAGGATCTCATGATTCCTTATGATTACACTTACATGCTCTCTTCATGGCTCAAAAGCTTCTTATGTTCTCTTGATGATGACGTGGTCTCATTGTCCTATAAGAATTTCACATTCTCATTCAATGATAAGGATATCCATGCCTTGAAAAATGAAGTGGGTCCAAGGGAAATCCCAACAAATGTCATCAATAATGTTGTTGAATGAGCAACCGTTGAGCTCATGATCGAAAATTCCATTGAACAAGGTGAGCAAACTATGTTGGAGAGTACCACTTCAAATGAAGAAGAAGTTTTTGAGGAAATTGTCTCTTCACTCTCCAGTGATGAGAGACTCAACCCTTCAAGGGAAGAAGAGCCTTCAAGCATGACCGTTGTCAATGTCATGGTAATAAAAGAAATGTCAGAGTTACATGGAGATGAGATTGTGCAGCTTAAATCCACATTAAAGCAATTGCAAGCCGAGATGAGGACAAAAGATAAAATGATGGAAACCATGTGCCAAGAGATGTCGGTGTCCCATGAGGTTGAGCATACTCCCTCGGCACACCAAATCCTCTTGACCGCCTCCCGACCACTATGTCAGCCCCTTGAAATGATGCCATCAAAAGAAGAGTTGTTCCCACTCATACATCCCTCACTCTCAATCCCTTCTTCATCAACCCAAGTTGTAGATGAGGAACTAGTGAGAGGCGTAGCTAAAGCATTGAAGGGATACAGTATCCCAACAGTTGAAGAGTTGAATAGCTATCGAAAACCTTACCCGGCTCATGTTGACCAAACTCCCTTCCCGCAAAACTACCAAAGGTTCGATTTTCCCAAGTATGATGGCACCAGCTCGTTGCAGCAACACATAGCTCACTTTGTTTCTGCTTGTGGAAGTACCGCAAACAATGAGTATCTCTTACTCCGACAATTTGTGGGAACCCTTATAGGAGCCGCGTTCAAGTGGTACTCTCGATTACTACCAGGGTCAATTTCATTATGGGGACAAATGGAGAAAGAGTTCCTCAAGTGCTTCCATGGCATAGAAAGGAATGTGCAACTTCATGAACTTCTTAATGTAAGGCAAAGCCACATGAGCTAGTGATCGAGTATATTAGAAGGTGGCGTAACCTGGTTATAAATTTGGCCTCTCCAGTGGGCGAGCTTCAAGAAGTGGAATACTTGTGTAGAAAGAATGCACCAAGAATTGTCAATGCATGTCAACGCATCATGTCCTTCCTCATTCACCAAAATGATTGACAGAGCAGTGCGAATGGAAGACTTTAATAAACATCATGGCAAAATATCAGATCGCTTTATAGTGGCGGAAGATGATGAGCAATTAGCAATGACCATGCCAGACACTATGCATTCCTCATGGCAAAACTGGCACAAGAATTATTCTTTTGATGAAGGAATGACCCTAAACTTACCTCCATTAAGTCTTGGTGGACAACCTTAAATCACACCAAATAGATGGTTACGAAGGCATGACCTTAAACTTGCCTCTCGATGGTCACGACGACATGACCTTAAAATTACCCCCTAAAAAAAAAACTAAAGATGGACATGATGAAAACCTGCAAGTGCATCATGGGTACAAAGAATCACAAAAAAAAAAAATTAATGGACATGATGTGAACTTCGAAAGCCACCATGAGCAAAAAAAATCACAAAAAACAAAAAAAAATGATGGCCGCACTATGGAAAAAAGTGTCAAAATAAAGGAAGTGTGGTGAAAACCGTACGGGGTACCCGTTCTCAAAATCAGGACATGTTGATCCTATTCTACAGGGATCACGAATAAAAGTGTCATGCGTCCCTATGGCATGACGTTAAATTGCGCGACATACGGTCCGTTTGCACGACTATAAACTACCACCCATTCCTACACATCTCCATAGGGTTGCCGCATGACACCTTGCTACATATAGCCCCTATTATGTCCTTCTTCATAACTTCCCCAATGAAAGAGCACCATCACTCCAAGGTGTTCTCCCTAATTGAGGCATACCATAGTTCCGACTTTGTGACTTTAAAGCATGCAAACGCCTCTTCATAACTTCCCTAGTAAAGAAGCATCATCACTCCAAGGTGTTCTCTCTAATAGAGGCATACCACAGTTCCGACTGTGTGACTGTAGGTCATGCCACCGTCTCTTCATAACTACCCCCTAACGGACAAGAAACATTGTTCCGACATCCCCAATGGAAGAGCATCTTCATTCCAAATGCAATACCACAATATGCTCTCCCTAAAAGAAGCATACCACAGTCCAACATGGGTGATGACTATAAAAGCACCCCTATTCGGTCTAAAGTGGGTGAAGACCTTAAGCTTTCCTACAACACGTCCAAAAAGAGTTATGACGTTGAAAGATCCTCGAGTTAGTCCATCAGGGGTTATGACGATTAACGACCCTCCGCACATGTCCAACAAGGGTGAGATCTTTAAAAGCACCCCTATTTGGTCTAAACAGGGTGATGAACTTAAACTTTCCCTCGATGGGGCAATCACCCCTACTTGGGCGCTCTTTTGCAACCACTTATTCTTCAATGAGTTGATCTATCCACAACCATTATAAGGTTGCCACTCTCATGTAAGCCCACCACCAACCGTGAGAGTAAACCCTCACTCCCCACTAAAATCCCAACTCTTGAGCCTACCACTCCCGCATAGAGGTGCATCGCTCATCATCCCCAGAGAGTCCTCACCTTACCTTAGGCACCATTTAAACCCTTGAATGGTCACCACCTCCTGACCACCATCTCACGTGTCATTAAACGAGACCTCACCACCACGTTGAGTCTCAGCTCTTGAGCCTACCACTTCCACAAAGATTCATGTCGTCATCATCCCTAGGGAGTCCTCACCTCACATCAGGAACCATTTAAACCCTTGAATGGTCACCCCTGCCTGACCACCATTTCACCCCTTCTCTCTCTTATATGCGCATCTCTGCGTACGTGCAACACTGCGGCCCCGTCACGCCTCCCCACATGCCACCATGGCCCCATCGCACCTCTCCACGAGCGTGCGTGGCCCAGTCCAAAAATCTTCTTTTCCCTTCCTTGCATGCACACCTGGATACGCAGATGTTGCGCGGCTCCGTCAAAGGAACCTTCGCCCGCTCTTCACGCATACGTGCATTTCGCGGCCTTGGTGTGTCTGCTCGAACAAAACATGTAGCTCAGTCACACTTTCGCCCCCAGCTCTGCAGCGAGGCTTATGCAAGTACGACCCCTCTATCTTATATATTGTCAAAGAGAAGCTGGGCATGATGAGCGCCTGATGAGGATCGTCATGAGTAAAAGTGGGAGCTTCCGGCAGACATGGCCACAAAGATATGGGTAAACATGCAAAAAAAACGAAAGAAAAAATTAGGCATGATGAAAACTTGCGAGGGTGCCATGAGTATAAATGCTAGGCGGGCATGGCCATACAAAAAGGTGGATGTGACCTCAAAGTCACAGGTAAAAGAGCCTCAATAAAAAGGATGAGTTGGTAAAAACTATTTTTGTGGCACCTCTTCTATTCAGTTCAGGTGAAAACTCGAAAGGGCTCTTGGATAATAAACAGGTTGATGCAAGTTTTTACCAAAGACGACTTCAGCCAATTGCAACAGAAAGATTGAAAGCTATTAAGTGAAATCCAGACCAACCCTTTCCCATCAGCTAGCTTGGGGCAAAGCCCACTACGGGAATCCACTAGTCAGGCCCCAGAGCCAAAACAAAATTCCCGACCCCAGAGCCAAAACAAAAACTTCTGGCCCCAGAGCCAAAACACAATTTTCTGCCCTAGAGCAAAAACAAAATTCCCAGCCTCAGAGCCAAAATATTATGTAATAATCCTAAAATTCAAAAAAAAAAGAAAAGAGAAAAGAAACTTTAATAAGTGATGGTCCCTATGAGCATGATGGTCCTTAGGGACCAGCACTACTTTCAAAAGCTTTTACCTGGTTTAAGCTTTTGCTCTTGCCACGTCCTTTAGTGGACATGGGCTTTAAGCGTTTAAGATGTAATTTAACTGTTATACCTCATGTGTGAGGTGTAACTTAATAAACGATTATAATAAGGTGTCGTAAGAATTTAAATAGGAGAAGTGAGGACTCCAACCTTAGAAAATTTTGAGATCTCTCTCTCTAGTCGAAACGTAGTGAGCTCTTTCTCTCTCTAGCTGACTTTTTATCGGAAGCTCCCTTTCAAATATTTTAGGTAAGGGACTTCATTATCTTGAAAAATAATCAATTCTTTTTTTTTAAAACAAAAAAGAAAAAAAAATGAAATAATTATTTCTGCTTATTATCATGAATTTTAGGCTCGATAACTTTTATGCGCAAGCGACCTCATTATTTTGAAAAATAATATTTTGTAATAAAATTGTGATATTTTATATATGTTTGAAATTTTAAATGATGTAAATTCTTAGAAAAATAAATTTATTTATTTTTTTTGTCTATTGTTAGAAAATTTTAGATACTGTAAAATTATTAGAAATAAAAGTGATATTTCTGCTTTTAGTAAAATTGTGAGATTTATTTCTACTGTTTTTGAATATTTAAACATGATAAATTGCATGTGCAAATGACTGCCTTATTATTTAAAAACTGATATTTTTGCAATTGATTATAACATTGTCTGTCAAAATGTTTATTTGCCAATTGACATCCTATAAATTGTGATAATTTCGTATTCTTGAATTTCTATAAGAGTTTTTCTATACATATTAGATTGGCAATTATGCTAGAATGTCATTACGAACTGCTACCGTTCTAAATTTGAGCCCAAAATATTGATTGGTTATTTTTGAAATATTATCGAAAGTGACTGTTATTAATGGTTTCAGTGATATGTTGAGTACATGATATTACTGCTTTCGAATGTTTAAAGAGATTTAGAAATACTTTAACTATGTAAGTGGACTCATCCGGTTTGCCGGTGAGGTATAAGTGAACCTATCCGGTACGCCGGTAGGGATTAAGTGCACTCATTCGGTATGTCGGTGAGGTAGAAGTGGATCTGCAGGGATTAAGTGGACCTATCTGGGATGCCAATAGGGAATAAGTTGACCCATCAGGACGCTGATGGGGTATATAGGTGACCTACTTGGGACGCCAGTAAGGTATTTTGTGAAATCTTTTGAATTATGCATTGATATTAAAATGTTATATGCAATGGTTTAAAAAA
>NW_006498320.1:1371010-1384619 GCF_000471905.2 Amborella trichopoda
TCTCTCTCTCTCTCTCTCTCTCTNTCTCTCCTCTCTCTTCTTCTTCTTCTTCTTCGTCTTCTTCTTCTCCACATTCTATCACAAAGGGTTTGACCAATGATTTGGGTTTATCTTTCTGACGAGTGGATGACGCCGTCCTGCCTCCTGATATCAACAGAGACCTAGCAACTCCTGATAGCAAGAGGCCATCTCAGGGCATGTGGATTTTCCCAAACCAAAGTGAGAAGGCTCCATTGATTCAGGCTTCTTCTCTAGATTAGAGAGAGAAACTTTCATTGATTCAGATTGAGGATCTTTCTCTTCTTAAAGAGAACAATCCACAAAGGGTTTGAAGTCCTTTTCTTCATTAGAGCAGTCTCTGTTTCTTTTGAATTCGAATTCGGATTCCATAGCTGATAAAGAAGCCTCTATTTCTTTTGATTTCAAAAGATAAACTGAAATGGGTTTTACTCTCTTCTGAACTATCATTAGAAACATCCATGGATGTGTCTTTCTCTCTTGAACCCTTCATGGCTTCATGTTTCTTTCAGATGCCGAGCAAAAACAAGGTACATGACCTTCTTTCTTTTCCAAACCAGATAATGAACCTGAAATTGTCTCCAAATTCTCTCATGAACCAGAGCAAGAAGTCATCGTGGGCTCTGATTCCTCCATCGAAGTGGAAGAAGGCACAGCGGGGTCTGAAATAATTTCTGAATCAGCCCAATACAATCTTCTTTTGGGTGTTCTTTGGTCATGTGAAGAGTCATCACCATCGTTTTGGGGCTTTAGAGGTCTTTCCCTTTTGTTCTTTGGGGAATAAATTGAATCCTCCATGGATGGAACTGGGGTTAATCAAAACATCACAGCAGAGAAACCAAAGAAAGTAAGAAAGAAAAGTAATTAAGATTCAGAGAGAGAACAGAGCACAGGAAAATGGTGGAAATTGGAAAATGGCACTAAGAAAAAGATTGTAGAAAATGCTTTGAGAGAGAAAGAAAGAGAGAGAGTGGAGTTTTGTATAATGCAATCACAGAGAGAGAGTGACGAAATTTGTTAACAACTGGATTATGAAGCTTCGTACCGAATTGTAGGGAGAGAGAGATAGATGGAGGGGGTTTGAATTTATTTGAAAAGAAAGAGGGATTGTGTTCCTTGCCTTGGACAAGGAACAACCGTTGTTCGAATAACGGTTTTATCGATATTTCTCTTTTGTTTTAGTTTTGAAATGATAAAGGCCATAGGCCACGTAATTTAATAAGGAAAATTGTTTTATGCGGACTGGACTGCATTTCTCCAATATGCATGCGGTTACAAGGTATAAAACATCCATCTTAAAAATGGATGCAAATACGTAGTCCATTTAAAAACAATTGAAACTAACTGTCCAAATGTTTTTTTCATAAAATTATTATTATTATTTTTTAAAATTTATTTATTGGTTTATATTCATGATCTCCATGTCAGAGATTGCATGATCCAAAAAATAGATTTTTTAAGAGTCGACTCATTTCTACAATGACTCATAGAAACCGTGTCCATTTAATAATAGACGCACATACTATGCTCCCGTAGGACTACTTGTGCATCTACTCCCTTAAATTGACATTTGTTATCAAGAAATGTTTAATTCGCTACTTAACTGCAATTGAGAAATGATGAGACTGCAGATCAGTATTCCGTTTGATCATATCTTTCTTTTTCTTGTTGTAGCTGATGTTCCTTCCAGGAGTACGGCAGAGGGGCCGGCGCATGTGGGTATATTTCGTGAGTGGTTTGGGAATGGGTGGTGGACTTCATGCTCGTTCGTGCTCCTCATGACCACATTTCTCATTCTTCTTCCTCTTGTTTCACTGAGGCGAGTGCGTATGCAATTATTGTCCTTATGCTTCAACTTTTTGCAGAAATTCAAATAATTCATGTTCCTGTTGTTACAGTGGAAAGTGGACAGTGTATTGTGATCCATAGATTTTCCATGCTCATGATGTCATCACTAAACTAAAATTCTTTTACTAAACTCAAGACTTCAAATTCTTGAGGGCATGTGTACATGTACTAAGTTAAAAGGAAAATTTAGTAAAACCTCAAAACAAGAGCAAACAATCTTAGACCAAATTAAGGCTGATTATGTGATTTGAGTCCTCAGATATGGTCCCTTGCTGAGCTGAGTACTCAATAGAACTCGGGTAATTACAAAACAAAAATCACAAAGACATTGAAATGTGCAATCAATGTATAGGTACTTTATATATAATTTGGATGATGTTTTTTATGGTGATTTGTTAGTTGTTCTTGTCATATGCTCTATTTTTATTTTATTTTATTTTTAAAATTTTTCTAAATGCCTCTGGTGGTAAGTCAATTTTTCCTAAATCCATATTTTATTTTTTCATCTGTTTTAGTTTAGTTTGATTTAGACTATTTTACTTTTGACTAATTTGTTGATTCTTCTTTAGATTTTTTGGACCATTTTGGTCCAGTGCTTCTCAGCCGAGTCCGAGTTACTTGGCTTAGATAGGGACCAAGTCCAATCCCAAACGAATTTGATCTGATTCCGTGAGAATGCCATAGAAATCAAATCCATATCAAGCGTGTGTGTAGCACTATACCAGCAGTTGGATCACACTTTTCTTTTCTTTTTAGTAAACTCAAAAAAAAGAAATGAGTACCAAGTTTGACATAAAAATAGTAAATAGACATTGAAAGATCATCTCAGCCATCCAATTGATGGATGGACATTGATGGCGACATAATGGGTTTGGGTCATTCCATATTCATATGGGTCACCTCCTCCCTTTTGCCGTTCATGAACGATTGGTATCGTTAGGACATCATGAGCATGGAAAATCTATCGATTACAATACACATTCCACTGTAACAACAGGAACATGAATTATTTGAATTTCTGCAAAAAGTTGGAGCATAAGGACCACAATTACATACCTACTCGCCTCAGTGAAACAAGAGGGAGAAGAATGAGAAATTGTGGTCATGAGGAGCACGAACAAGCGCGAGTCCACCACCCATTCCCAAACCACTCACGAAATATACTCACATGCGCCAGTCCCTCTGCCATACTCCCAAAAGGAACATCAGCTACAACAAGAAAAAGAAAGATATGATCAAATGGAATACAGATATGCAGTCTGAACATTTCTTAATTGCAGTTAAGTAGCGAATTAAACATTTCTGGATAACAAATATCAATTTGAGGGAGTAGATGCACAAGTAGTCCTACAGGGGCATAGTACTTGCGTCTGTTATTAAATGGACACAGTTTCAATGAGTCCATGTAGAAATGAGTGGACTCTTAAAAAATATATTTTTGAGAAGAAATTTCAGACGCAATTTTTAAGATCATGCAATCTCTGACATGGAGATCATGAATATAAAACAATAAATAAATTTTAAGAAATAAAAATAATGATTTTATGAAAAAAACATTTGGACCGTTTCAATTGTTTTTAAATGAACCCCCTATTTGCGTCCATCTTCAAGATAGATGCTTTATACCTTGGAACCGCATGCATATTGTAGAAATGCAGTCCGACCTGCATGGAACAATTTTCCTTACCTTGCTTATAGCCTTTATCATTTCAAAACAAAAACAAAAGAGAAATATCGTTAAAACCGTTGTTTGAACAACAGTTGTTCCTTGTCCAAGGCAACGAACACAATCCCTCTTTCTTTTCCAAATAAATGCAAACCCCCTATCTATCTATCTCTCCCTACAATTCGGTACGAAGCTCCATAATCCAGTTGTTAACAAATTTCGTCACTCTCTCTCTCTATGATTGCATTGTACAAAACTCTACTATCTCTCTTTCTTTCTCTCTCTAAACATTTTCTACCATCTTTTTTTAGTGCCATTTTCCAATTTCCACAATTTTCCTGTGCTCTGTTCTCTCTCTGACTCTTAATTATTTTTCCCCTTCTCTTTCGTACTATCTTTCTTTGGTTTCTCTGCTGTGATGTTTTGATTAACCCCAGTAAACATCAACCCCAGTTGCATCCATGGAGGACTCATTCAATTCTCGAAAGAACAAAAGGGAAAGACCTCTAACGCCCCAAAATGATGGTGATGACGCTTCCCATGACTAAAGAACACCCAAAAGAAGATTGTCTTGGACTGATTCAGAAATTATTTCAGACCCCGTTGCGTTTCTTCCACTTTGATGGAGGTATCAGAGCCCACCATGACGTCTTGCTCTGGTTCACAAGAGAATTTGGAGACAATTCCAGGTTCATTATCTGGTTTGGAAGAGAAAGAAGGTCATGTACGTTGTTTTTGCTCGGCATCTGAAGAGAAACATGAAGCCATGAAGGGTTCAAGAGAGAAAGACACATCCATGGATGTTTCTTATGATAGTTCAGAAGAGAGTAAAACCCATTTCAGTTGATCCTTTGAAATCAAAAGAAATAGAGGCTTCTTTATCAGCTATGGAATCCGAATTAGAATTCAAAAGAAACAGAGACTGCTCTAATGAAGAAAAGGACTCCAAACCCTTTGTGGATTGTTCTCTTTAAGAAGAGAAAGATCCTCAATCTGAATCAATGAAGGTTTCTCTCTCTAATCCAGAGAAGAAGCCTGAATCAATGGAGCCTTCTCACTGTAGTTTCGGAAAATCCACACGCCCTGAGATGGTTCTCTTACTATCAGGAGTTGCTGGGTCTCTGTTGATATCAAGAGGCAGGAAGGCTTCATCCACTAGTTAAAAAAATGACCCAATCATTGGTCAATCCCTTTGTGATAGAATTTGGAGAAGAAGGAGGAGGAGGAGAAGAAGAAGGGCTTGGCTCATATGAGGGCCGGCCCCGAAGAAGGCTGACAAGCTTTTCCATTACAAATTCGATGGATGAAATGGTAATAATTGATCATTCAACACTGGAAAGCCTATTCATTTCAATTGTACTCTGTTTCAAGGATCCACAACAGGAAAGCTACAATTTCAGTGCGGGCCTTTTGGTGCATTACAGGCTTTCTTGCAAAATCCCTCTAAATTTGGGTCTCGACAGAATTGGCAGACTACCTATGTGAAATGCCTGAGGCAAGCTACGTCAATTGTCATAGCTCCTTCAAATTTAAGGCTTAACTTTGTGTTCGAACCTTTGAGAAACTCACTGTTGATCCCGAGATGGAATTTGGAGAGCTTTTACCATCTCTAGTGTCCGCTATGCTGGAGGATTCCCCGGTTCTGCCGATTCTAATTTGATGTTAGAGACAGTGAAGCCTCATATAGATTTTGTGGCTGATCAGTTCGTTGTGCTTGATCAGGAGTTCTCTAAGTTTAAGGCAATAAAAAAATACATGAGGTTGTTTAAGGAGGATATGGAGAAGATCAAAATGCTTAGGCAAGAGAACATGGTGAATAGAAGGAAATTTTCAGGTCCTTCTCACTCGATCCACGAATGTAATGCAAAGTTTGACAAGAAGGCTTCAAAAGTTAAAGATGGTGAGAAAGTCATAATGGAGGTAACTTCCTCTCAAATTTCTTGGGGGAAGAGAAGCCTCGCCCTCCAAAGAAGCCATCTCTTCCTACCGATATTGAGAACCGGGAGAAGAATATAGAAACATTTAAGAAGGTGGCCATGGATACTAGGAAACTAGAAGGAATAGAGGTGGTTGATGACGAGTTGGTCGCATTTAGCATGGCTGGGACCATAGATATCGAGAACACTTGGGCCCAAAGAAGCCTCAAAGGATTTGATATGTTGGACGACGGAGAAACAGTGCAGCCCTTTAAAAATTTAGAATATAGTAGATTGTACATCCTTGAGATTCAGCCAAGCTACAATTCGAACAAACCCGACCTAGGGGTTCGGTGCAAGTCCTTTGGTCCAGCCGTATCTTGGTACATTACAGGCTTATAAGGGGACCCCTGAGATATGGGTGTCAACAGAAACAGCAGACTACCTTTGCGGAAAGTCAAAGTGTAGATTACTTGTTACTTTAAGCTTTCCTATGTGAAGGCAATGCTCTGCATCCGAGCCTGTCATATCATCAGTGCTAGTCCTGATTTGGAATTTGATGAGTTTTGTAGAGAACTGGTTTCAGATACGCTGCCCCGTTTTGACACCTTCAAAGATGAAGAAACGACTAGGAACTATGTGAATTCTCACTTGGGGTTCAGAACCGAGCAACTCATTGGACTTGATGGGATATCCTTCTTTGATAGGCCATTAATAAAAAGCATTACAGAGAAGTTCAATGTTGTAAAGGCATTGGATAGAAAGGAGTGTGGCTCATTTCTTTCACTCTATGACAAGAATTGGTGGATCAAAATTTGTCAATCAGAAGACACGACCTTGGCAGAGACCACGAAGAAGCGAGAGATTAAGGTGCCTCAAGGTCAGAGTTCAGAACCCTCAAACTCAAAGGTCAGCTTTTGAAGGTTAAGAAGAGAGAGAAGACAAATAAACGAGGAAATGGTTTTAAATAATGTTCATTGCATACCTTGTATGTTTTGAATTATCTATTTTCGTACCGCCCATTCTAATAGTGTCATACGGGCACCAAATTTTGAATCGGTAAAATTTAGATCTTATAGCCACTTTTTGGGGAAAAAAAAATAATTGAAGAAGCAAAGTTTTGATCTTAAAGCTAACCTTTTGGGCGGGAAAAAAAAAAGGTAAATGAGCTTGCAATGTGCTTCGAAAGCATCTCACAATTGAACGATGATATCAAAAAATTCACTTTTCTTTTAAAGCAATGATCTCCGATGGATCTCTAAATTTTTTTTGTAGGAATGCTTGGCAGTAACTCTTGGGTTATCATGCCCCTAGAGACCTTCCCAACCTAAAATAACATTTCTTTAATCATCGCTTTAATATGCAATCGGTAACAAGATATCCATAACTAAGGGAAGACATATTACCCTCTTTTCAATAGAGGAATTGTACATCTTATATTAATTACTTCACGGCAACACACTCCAATCCCAACCCTCACAATCTTCCGCACCCAGGACTATTTGCATATATAATCCTAATAAACAAATGGCATCTCCTTTTAAATCTTTATAAAAAAAGATCAGAATAGAAGTTGGCCCAGAAACAGCCCAAGATCACAGCAACCAAGATTGTAAGAATAGGAAATGATACAAGATCAGAATATAGAAGTTGGCCAAAATAACGAAGATTGTAAGAATGGGAACTGATACAAGATCAGATTAGAAGTTGGCCTTTATCCACATTGGAACTGTGATCGAAGACAGGCCTCACAATCCATTTCAAGCAACCGCATGAATGAAAGAGATGCTCCATGTAATACTTCTATAAATCAAACTGAACAAAACAAAATGGATCTTTCAAACCATTAGAAATAAACCCCATATGCTCCAGAACCAATCCCCCCCCCCCCGCCATGCATCTCCTACACACCTCAAGATGCCAAAAATTCCAAAACAAATCTGTCAACCAAATAACAAAAAGAACAAGAGAAAACCAAAGATCACATAAGTGATGAATCAAACGAACGGCCACCAAACATCAAACAATACCACATTTGTCTTTACAAAGAGATTGCTTCCGGGAGAACAGCCGAACACAGCCCTAAGCATACAATATTTCAACAGATACTGAGCTCCTATAATTTGAATGTAAGAGCTCCCAGAATAAAGTAAACCAAATCAGTTATGACTAGGAGGTAATCACACCAATTTAGGTTCAAAATCCAAACACTGAGGAAAGATAGAGAAATCATTGTCATGGTATTCATCATCCTCGTAGAACCCAATAAATGCCACAAATTAGAACAATAGAAGATAAGATGAAAACGGGAAGAATTTTGAACCCTACGTGGGGTTATAATCATTTGTGAATCCATGACTTGCAACTAGCATTTCAACATGTTGAAGACACCAATCACAACTAAACATCTGTGCTTTAGCCCACCCGGGAAAATAAAGCTGCAGACGCAGAAGACAATGAACAGCAAACTAATGCCCCACTGAAAACAATGCATATTCAATAAAAGAACCACTTTGCAAAGGTCATCAAAATTAAGAGAAGAAAAATGGCGAAGCAATCAAGATGTAGAGAGAATTGGAGAAGCAATCAAGCAGATGGCCCTAAAATTAAGAGCGCTGTATGAGACACGTGCACTTGAATCACTTCAAATTTGACAGACCCAATAGCGACACTGCAAGCAAAAAAAAACACAGTGAACCAGAGAGGAATGTCATTGAGGAACACAAGGTCAAAACCCTAAGTAAAGAACTATCCAAATCCACAATTGGTGAGCATAGATATGAGTTTTATATTGCTGTTCCCTAAAATCAAGTTAACATCCATCAACCAACAGCGAATTTCGAAAAATGAACTATCCAAGTCCACAATTGGTGAGCATAGATATAAGTATTATATTGCTGTGTTCCCTAAAATCAAGTTGACATTCCATCGACCAACAGAGAATTTTGAAAAATTAATTCAATGAACCCCCAAAACAGCAAAGTCCAAATGGAAATACTAAAATAACAACAAGAAGCCACATTAGAATCAAATCCTTCAAATAGACATCCTGCAACAGAACTACAAACACAACCCTATGCATTCAAGAGATTTACAACAGAACAAAAGAAAGATTTCTAAGAAAAGAAGAATGGAGAAACTTCTTGAGTATGAAGAATGAATGAGAAAAACATGCAGAAAGGCTAAGGTTGAGTCTCTCTCTCTCTCTCAAATAGACATCCTGCAACAAAACTACAAACACAACCCCTATGCATTCAAGAGATTTAGAACAGAACAAAAGGAAGATTTCTAAGAGAAGAAGAATGGCAAAACTTCTCAAGTATGAAGAACAAATGAAAAAAACATGCAGAAAGGCTAAGAAAGAAAGAAAAAATACCCAAGGCACAAAAAATATCAAAAAAATGAGAGGGCCTCTACAGAAACCAAATTAACTCACAATCAGGAAGGTTAAATCCCGCCTAAAAATTAAGAAACCCCACAAACAAAGGGTTGAGAGATCCACCCAAAAAATAATTAGAAATCAAAACCCCCCCTCATTAGCAACATCTTCAGAAATCCAAAGAGTATAAATAAATAATTAATAAATAAATAAATAAAAAGCGAGAAAACCAAGAAAATATTAATACATGAGGACTACAAGGAACAAATAAAACCAAAATACAGAAAAGAGAAAACCAAGAAACAAAGAACATCACAAACAATGATAGAAATGTAGTGTATCTATCTCTTTCATACATTCATAGAGACTTGACTAATCATGGATCCAAGCTTTGAAAGACCTCACAGCACAAGTCAAACTCTGGGACGGAAGTGATAGAACTTCAGAATGATATGGAAAAATATTGTATCCATCTCTTCTTTCACACATTCATACAGACTTGACTGATCGTGTTCCAAGCTTCGAAAAGACCTCACAGAAGATGGAAAAAACCAGAGAACAAGTTAATAAATGTAACAAAAAATCAATAATATTAAAATAATGATAAAAACTGAAAGAAAGAGTTGAATCAATAATATTAAGATAATGATAAAAACTGAAAGAAATAGTTGTTTTCTCTACTGACCGATTCCATGGATCTCTTTCGTGCGTGTCTTTCGTGCATGTTTTCTCCCTGCTGTCTGCTTTTCCATAATCCGAGCCTTGAAAGAGTTCACAATAGGACAATTAAAAAAAAAAAACTGAAAAAAGCAAGTTAAAAAAATATAAATAAATAAAAATCAATAATGATAAAACATTGCAAGAAACACACTATCTACTGACAGATTTTATTGATCCAGGAATTCTCGCATGCCTGCTGAGCCATAAAAGAATAATTGAGAAATAAATAAAAGCTACGCCCCCAATGCACATAACAATACAATTAAACAGAGACAAAATAACAAAAAGGATATGTGTAAATTTGTATACCTCTTTCTCGCTCCAATCAGTCTGACACGCATAGAGTGGGTAGAGACCTCTCGCTCTGAAATGGATCATATCCGTTCTACTTCTCCCTCTTTTACTCTCTCATCTGATTTGGTTGATATTGCTGAATGGGCCAAATGAGGCCTTAGCTTCAGGCTTGCTGTTGAGGAGTTCAGGAGCTCCAAAAACTTGCCAAAATCTCAATGTCTCATCAGCTCCAGCTGAGGCCACTGTACACCCATCTGGGCTCTGCATGGAAACAACAAACTTAACATACAACTTTGCTCAAGGGAAAAAAAAAAAAAGAAACAAACAAAAAGCAACTAATTCTCACAACCAGAAATTGAAAAATCACGACATGAAAAATTCTATACCTGGGCCATGAATAGAACTCTAGAAGTATGCCCATTAAGCTCAGCCAACTTCACCATAGATGGATACTTCCACAGTGTCAATTGGTTCTGAGTAAACCCATGAGAGCTCAACAACTCTCTCTCATTCTTACTCCAAAGCAATGAACACACTTGAGAGCCTGTATCCACTGAATTTATGCAAGCTCCAGTATGTGTATTCCAAAATTTGATACACCTATCAGCCCCACCTCCACCTGAAGCCAATAAATTGCTCTGAAATGGGCACCAAGCCAATGCCTTAACGGCCACCAAATGGTCCTCTAATCTATGCAGCGGTGAGTTGCTGGAATTAGATATGCTTCGATCCCAAATATGGAGGATATTGTCATTTCCACCACTTGCTAGTTGTTTGCCTGAATTAGACCATTTCAGCCCACAAACTTCTTGCTGGTGGCCTCTGTCAGTTTCCACAATGTGTGATCGAACTCTCACATCATTGTTGATAATGACGCCATCATGGCCACCAGTTGTAAGAATATGAGAATTCCACGCAAGAGAGGGAATTCGCCCACAGTGACCACCTCTTAGAGTTCGTAGCTGTGGAAAAAAACCACATGAGAGGTTTGTTAGTTAACAGTTCAGTTTGATATTTGAGATGGTTTCTTCATGTAGACCATCCTGTAGGATGCTCAATGGCTAAAACAATAATGAAAATAAATGCAGAAAACCCAAAAACACACACACACACACAGAGAAAGAACCCATGCATGCTTGCACAGATATTTTGGCATAAACATGAACCTGTGTAGTCGAAGTTACATCCCAGAGATGGACATCAGAATTGTTCAATCCAACAGCTATATGCTTCCCATCAGGTGCCCAATTGATAGAGGTAACAGGGCCATTGTCTTCATCAATGGTTGTTAGCTCAGAAGTACATCCATTTGAACCATCCCATAGATAAACTGTGTTCCCGAGGGCAATAGCCTAAACATTGCCACAGCTCCAATCCAACAGATTCAAATAGTAATCATCCAACAACTCTGGGGCATCAAGGGTCCTCTCAGCAGACTGCTAAGGTAACAAGAGAATAACATTGAGAGAGAGAGAGAGAGAGAGAGAGAGAGAGAGAGGAGGAGGGAGAGAGTCGAACCCGAGGAAATATGTCTTCGAGAGGGAGGGAGGGAGAGAGTCAAAGCTGAGGAATATGTCTTCGAGGCTTGCCTGATCGCACTTGATGCTTATCTGAGAGAACTTCCTCATAAGCTCTTTCAAGAGTTGGGGGCTTGCTCTTAAAAGCGAGGATTCTCGTTCTATTTTGGAATACAATCACTGCAAGATGCTTCCTATAAGCCTCTTTTGATGGTGAACCAAAGGTGGTATTCTCTTTCTTTGAATCCATGAGCATATATCGAGCAACGTCTAGGTCCATTGCTCTTCTATCTCGGATGAATCTATCACTCTGTTTTATAGAAAATGAAATTAAGTAAGATATGGATCAAAAGAACAAGACAATATGGAATTGGTCTTCATTCACAAAATATTACTCAAAAACTAAAGAAACAAGTGGGATTTTCTTAGGCCCAGTTTCAATAGTAATGGAAAAGGGGAAACCAAGTTCTAATTCATGAGAACACAAATTTATGAGAAAACTAACAGTATGTGGAAGAAGCGTTCAATGAAGAGGAATATGGAATCGAACATGGAAATGGTCTGAAATCATTACATAGTAAACGTAAGACAAGGAATGTGACGAGAAGGCTGAATTCCATTAAAATATGATACCCAAATTTATACTTCCTCATAAATCTCAAATAACTACAAAAAGAATAAAAAAGTGAAGGAAAGTTAGTTTGTGATTCATCAAAGATCATAACAAATAGAATAATCTATCGTGGAAATTAGTTTCAATATACAATAAATATTACCCAAGAAATAGTGAAACTCTAACTAAAACCCTTTAACCATGACGATATCCTTTATAACAGAAAGTCTAACGTCCTAATTCCTCTATGTCATATATCATTCCATAAATAAAACATCTACAAATAGAATCAAAGTCAATAATAAAAAAAGAGGCTTCAAAAGCACATATTTCTTAGGTTTTGCCTTGAAGTAGGTTTTCGTGGGTGACGCGTCTCTTCAAGAACAAGAAAACATGGAATTGGCCACAATTACAAAATATTACTCAGAAACTTAAGAAAAGAAGCACAAACGGAAACAAGAAAAGGTCTATATAACTCAAGGAAGGGACCTATGTCAAAGGCAAATAAATCTTGACTCAACAAGAACAAGAAAACATGGAATAGGATTCCGGAAATAGATTGAAATTATAAAATATTACTCAGAAATTGAAGAAGCCACAAACAGAAACAAGAAATCTTGACTCAAGGAAGGGACCTATGTCAAGGGAAAATAAATCTTGACTCAACACGATGGGGCCTTTACAGCTAATAGCCTAATATGGCAAATAAAACAATCAAGTGGAAAAATCCTCAAATAGAGGATTAGAGTCTTCATCATCTCATGTGCATTGCTAAGGGAAGACTCTATTGGACAAAAATGAACAACATGGGATAAGTCTAAGGTAACAAATGCTGTCATCAAAGAAAAAGAAATAAATGACGAGAAAACAAAAAATATGAACAGAATTCTGAACTCCATTAAAATTAGATACCTAAATTTACAATTTCATCAAGATTCACAAATAACTACAGATATCATAAAGATGTGTAGGAAGGTTAATTTGCGATAGATGACAGAGCAGAAAAAATGGAGAAATCAATCATGGATAAAAGTTAATACTATAAAATATCACCCAAGAAATAATGAAACGGGCGAAAAATCAAGATCAAACCCTTTAACAACTGAAACCTTAACTTCCTAATTCCTGGAGAATTTCATAATAAAGAGGCTACGAAGGACAAATTTCTTACGTATTGTTGCCATGAAGAAGGTCTTCTTGGAACCATCTGTTCACGAAGAGGGTGACGTCTCTCTTGCTTCATTGAAGCAGAGGAAGCAGAGGAAGAGAGAGAACCTGCATCCATCACTTAAAGAAAAGGAGCAAAGAAAAAATAGAAAATACCTGCAAAACAGAAGAAAGCACAAGAAAATATCTCGGAGAAAATAACACACAATAGCAACAAATTCACAGAACATTTGAGCACTTGGTGATTGAGGTTCCTTTTCACAGAGCAAATGGTGATTGATTGAGAGCGAGAGAGAGATCATAGAAGGGCTTTTCGTAAGA
Source organism: Amborella trichopoda (assembly GCF_000471905.2). The sequence goes on from NW_006498320.1 coordinate 1,384,470, forward strand.
CTAGGGTTCCCTTTAATATGGCTCAGTACCCTAACGTTTGAAATTAGGGTTTCATAACTCAAGGACATGGGATGTAGCCGTATAGGACAATAGCCGTTTGATTATAGCACTTAAAAAAGTAACGGATGTTTTTTTAGTGCAATTAGCGTG
>NW_006498320.1:1385072-1398311 GCF_000471905.2 Amborella trichopoda
ATTATTATTACTATTATTATTATTACTATTATTATTATTATTATTATTATTATTATTATTATTATTATTATTACTATTATTACTATTATTACTATTATTACTATTATTATTCTTACTATTATTCTTATTATTATTATTATTCTTACTATTATTATTATTCTTACTATTATTATTATTACTATTATTATTAATACTATTATTATTATTACTATTATTATTATTACTATTATTATTACTATTACTATTACTATTATTACTATTACTACTACTATTATTACTATTATTACTATTATTATTAGTCCACCCATTGCGTAGTGGATTCAAAATAGTGTAGATCGAGCAAATCATGAAAACTTTAAAAACTTGAAAAATAACGGCCCAAAAATGCGTTACAAGATACACTATTTCCAAAACTTGAAATCCATTTTTTTCTCATGTCCATACATCTTGATGTAGAGATTATCAATTTGAGAATATTTAGGCATCAAAACATCTTTTAGTGAAATTTTTGAGGTGGGCCATAATTTGATTGTTTAGAGCCTCAATACAAATTTTTTCCTTTTAAAAGTAGCTTAATTGACAATTTTGAACCGGATTCATTGTTTTGTTGTAATAAAAAAGATATTAAAATATTAAATATAAAATTATATTAAAAATTAAAATTTAAAGGACTTGCGTGCATTGTTTGATTCAAATTATATGGTTCTCTGAAAAAACTAGGTGATTTTGTTTGGATAAATTTGATGTCCGATTCTACAAAGGAATTGACCTGGTTACTACCAATTATGATTCAAATAAGCAATTTCAAAGCTAAATATATTACCTTTAGGTGTGTTTGGCAGCTCAAATTTTGGGTACCAGAAGTTAAAATTTTCCAATTCACCATAGCAGTTCTTAGTCTCGCAACTGAACATGTCAAAGAAAACGGGAATCATCCGTATTTATCAAAATGAGATTGATATTGCTTTAGGTGGATTATAATGTAAAGTTTTTTTTATATATTTATCACAAATTTGTGAGTGTGAAAAGCGTAGATGCTCAAAATTTTAATTCAATCGGATGTATAAAAAACATAAAATTGAACCAATAAAACAAACATGCTCCCTACTTGTCTATGAGTGTAAATGATCATTTAATTTATTTATTTATTTCAATTTTCTATGTGCTTAAATTTTGTGGATATAACCTCGCAGCGATTAAGCTCAAAAAAGAAATTTTCAAAATGCAAGATCTACTTACTTGGGAAAAAGTGATGTCCCGAGAAAGAACAAGGACCGCCCAATTTTCAGAGGGCAATATCTAAATTCAAATTCACTTTTTTTTTGTTTCAAAATAATTATCTAGCTATTTTTAGTTTGCTCCCAAAAATGAAAAACAAAACAAAATCCATAATATGTCTTTTACGAGAGGGAATTAATGTATAGGTACGTATAGTACACAGGAGCATGTTACACACCCATTTGGAATTAAGAGAATCCATTACAAATTGTGAATAAAAGGAGTTTTACTTTTTATCCGATGCTTTAACGAGAGTTATAAATGAAATATATAGTATAGGGAAGAAGGGGATTTATAAATGAAATATAAAAATACAATTATCTGCCAAACAAAAATATAAATAAATATTTTTCTTTACTTTTGTATTCAAGATCTATTGTATTGGATTCGGGATTCGAGATGATTTGGCTTTGATTCATCATGGAAAACTTTATGCACTGCTGCGTTCAGACCAAAAATGATTTGGTAATCTCCTTCTAACTACATGATTTAATCATCCCTTCGAATCTTCTTTCATCATCAAGATTTATCTCTTCCACTCTATCCAAGTTTCCTCTAAGTATTACCAGATCCGCAAGGCTGAATGGCGTACATAGAAATCCTCAGCCATAATTAACTTATTAAATCAAGGGTTAGACTAGTATCTTCTCACAAAGTCCACTGCATTTAAACAAAATGAATCCCAAAGCTGAATGGCGAACGTAGATATTTTCAACCATAATTAACTTACTAATTCTCACAAAGTCCACGGCATTCAAACAAAATGAAAATGAATATAAATCTTTCTCTGTTGAAAGAAAATAATATGAAATCTCTAAAAATTTTCAAGTACTTTATTTCTCAAACTTAAAATTTGAAATTGTTTCTCTCTCTAAAAATTTTGAGATAATTTCTATCTAAACTTTTTGTTTGAGATAATTTCTATCTAAAAATATTAGGTACTTTCTCTTACTAAAACTCAAAATTTGAGATAGCTTTTCTATCTAACTTTTTTGATATAGTTTCTCTTTCTAAAATTTTTGGGTACTTTCTCTCTAAAAATTCTGAGGTAGTTTTTCTTTAAAAATTAAAATTTGAGACAATTTCTTTCTTTAAAAATCTTGAAATAGTTTATTTCTATAAATATTTTCAATTATTTTATTTCTCTAAACTTTAAAATACATCACCCACATATAACAATAATTACTTCTCAACTTCTAGTAAATGCCGTCAAAAGCTGTCGTACCTCATATTGATACTTACACAAATGTTCCTACCCCTCAATGTGAAAGGCTAGCAATCAAACCTTATGCTGAGTCCAACCTAATCGACTTACCCCTTATCACCAAAAGGCCAGCGGTCATACCTGATGATGAGTCTGACCTACTTGAACCTACCCTACATTGCCATTAGCGCGGTCAGACATGTCAAGTCTCGCTTGCTTAAACCTATTTGCCATATCCAAAGGCATTTTGTGAAACTTCATGCCTTCGAGGACCTATCTCCCATACCCAGGGCCCGACGGTTAGACCTCATATCGAATCTCACCCACATGGACCTATCTCCAATGCCTAGACCTCATGTTTAGTCTCACCTGCCTGGACCTCTCTCCCAAATGCTGGTGGTCAAACCTCATGTTGAGTTTCACTTGCCGAGACCTATCTCCCTTATGCAAGGGCAGTGATAAAAAAGATCGGCCGATTTTTAAAAAATCGATCGATTAATTCGGGATCAATCACTAGCCGATCCCGAGTTGGCCCAATTCCAAAGATTATGTATTCTGAAATTTTCATACAGTGCACTGATCGAACAATTTACTGTACTGAATGGTACTAATTGGCAAATCGTCGATTTGTTGTAAAGATTGCCCACTATTCAAGTGAAAATCTATGAATACTTGAAAAATCTTGAAAATTGAAGGTCTAAAAATACATTACAAGATGGACTATTTTCAAGACTCGGAATCCATTTTTTTGCATGTCCATATATCTTGAAGTCAAGATGATCGATTTGAGGACTTTTAGGCATCAAAATAATCTTTTTTATTGGATTTTTGAGGTGTGTCTTAATTTAATTGTTAAGGGCCTTGCCCTTAAATAAACTCTTTCCTTTATGGGTTTTAAGGGATGTGGTTTATATAAGGATGAGGTCCCAAACAATCCAAGTAAGGTGCACCTTCAAATAGTATTGAAAGATGTTGTTTCAATACTATAAACCTTTGCGATGGTTTAGAAATTTATTTTTATATCTAATTATGAAATCTAAAGCTTCAAAAATAATGTAGATCGAGCAGATCTATGAACACTTGAAAATCTTAAAAATTAATGCTCTAGCATTACATGATACACAATTTCCAAGACAATAAATCCAATTTTTCTCATGTTTATATGTCTTGAATTCAAGATGATTGATTTGAGGATTTTTTAGCATCAAAACAACATTTTCTACTGAATTTTTGAAGTGTGCCTTAATTTGATGGTTGTCTCATCCACTAAACTATCTCCCATGTCTAGACCTCATGTTAGTCGACCAAAAATATCATTTCTCTACATTTTTATTTTAATTCATGAATTCATGTCCAAATAGAAGATCGATCCAAATCATTCACATCTTGTACAAAAGAATCACCTTTAATATGCAGCAAGAGACTATTTTCTTGGGGACACAGTTTCTATGTAGCAAACATGCATATTGTGAAATGCAGCTTTGACAATAAATATATTTTTTAAATGTAATTTGATCCTAATTTTTAGAGAATATATAATCTCTAATATGGAGATTATGACTATGAAAAAATAAATGAAATTGAAAACTAGTAATAATAATTATATTAAGAAAACATTTGGACCGTTAGCTATAAGTAAAAATAAAAAATTCCATTATGACAAGGAAAGTTACATAAAACTATACAGATGCAAGATGCTGAAAATATTAAAAGTTACATAGATCTATACAGAAGCAAGATGCTGAAAATATTAAATAACATATCGAAGTAAAAGAAAATATTACTTACCCATAATATTCAGTCCACTCCAATATCTCAAAGTACCATAACATAATTATTGTATCTAAATAATCAAGGTTATTGGCAAAATAAGGGATCTTTATATAACCAACCATCACAACAAAAATTTGAGAATCATACAAAATTCATGTTAAGAAACACAATAATTACATGTCACGAGAGCATGTTGAGATCAACCAAAAGCATCGTAAAATATTATACGTGTACTCGCTATTGACATTGGAGGTTTTATGAATTTTGAGCATCTTGAATTTTCAGCCCGACTCCGTGTACTTTGCGCTATAGCATACTGTATACTTACTCCCTCGAGGCCACTTAGCATGATTTTCTCCATCTTTATTTTGGAATCTACTTTGGCATCACTTGATGAGTGAGTATTGGCAGAAATAGAAAGTTATCTGTATTCAATCTCGTATGTTTAAAAAAGATTTTTTTGAGGTTAGTTCTGTGCTAAAGATGCCGCATCCACCAAATTTAATCTTAAATTACTCAAGGTACGATTTTATTTGAGGGAGTGATTTCTTCTTTTCTTTAGGGAGAGAGAAATAAGGCGTATAACTCATGCCACACACATGCACAAGGGTCTGTACGGTACTTGTTGTAAATACACGAGCTCCAAAATAGTAGGTACGTACATAACTATTAATTCTCTTATTCCCTTAAAAAAAATCATTCTAAAACGTACAAGACATAAGGCCCATTAGTACTAGCCATTAGACAATGCCAAGGTACTAGCCATTAGACTGAACGGATTCTCCGAAGTATAATTTAAGGCAACAAAATCGCTTTTATAAGAGGGGAAAGGTTTCTATACTTCCCCAACAGTATAGAAGTTATATCTTTTCCCTATCATCCAGTCGTCCAATTTTGATAAAGAGAGCCACTCACCGTTTGATCTTAGATCCGACGTCTCAAAGTATTTTATTTGTAGTTCGAATTTGGTACGTGCCATCTTCTCATTGGGCCGCACTTATAAAAAATATATATTAAAAATAATTTTTTGATAAAATATAATGATCAAAATACCCCTTGAAACTTTAAGGGGTATTTGGGTCATTTTATTTTTTTGAAAATATTTTTTTTATATTTCTTTCTAGTGCGAGTTTAATAGAAGAATGGATGTCCAAAATTTGGCGTCAAAATAGTGTATAGAAAAAAAATTTAAAATAAAATAGTGTAGAGACGTGACATTGTGATTGGGGCAATCTTAGTTCTACATTCAGAATGGACGGTTGGATAAGGAGAAGTATATAAGTTTTATACTATATAGGAAACATAGAAAGCTTGTCCTTATAAGAGATCATTGTATAAGTATTTTAGTGGCCCAAAGGTGTATTCACTGCAAAGGCCTATAGTATTTGTGTGGCGCAAGAGCGTATTTATTCGCAATGTTACTAAAATGTATGTAAATTAGACGTTGAAAAAGTTTAGATAGAGTAAAATGTGACCATCTACTCAGCATTAGGAAGTTCATGGCCTTGAGAAAGATGGACAAAATGGATCATACTTTGTTCAACTTAATACATTTGTCCATCTTAATCAGAGGGAAGACAGTGGGGTACTTCAAGACCTCAAAGAGGAATCCAGTAAGGGAGTCCTCTATCTCCCTTTCTATTCACATAGGATGCTTAAATATTTAGCATCATGAGGAAGTCAGATAATGAGAGATGCCTTCTAACCGGCTTCCAAAGCTCTATTAATGGCCCTGTATACTCGCATCTTCATATGCAAATGGCTCTTTGTGATCCTAACAATAGAAATTCAAGAATTTATGTAGGGATATCGGAGTAGATGGCAGTGGAGTATAGGAGTGTTGATACCACATTATATGCCTTTGTTAGAAGGCAGAACTCCAATATCAGTATGTATGAAGCAGAAAGGTTGTAAAGGAATTTAAAGGAAATTAGATTGTTGGAAGCAGGTACACAAGCATCTTTGTCTGGTTAGACACGAGCAAGCTCATTTGGAGGCTTTAGTGGGATCAGTGTTTTAAAACCCAAATCGGTGGGACAAATTGTTCACTTATAAGTGTGTATCGGATCACTGGATCAGCAATTTGATTCGGGTCTATATCGTCTCGAATCAATAATCCAAAAAAATTTAAAGAATAAATAAAATAAAATAAAAGTAAAGGTTTATGTGGTAGGCATATGAAAGGACAAAAAATTATATTAGACAAGCTTAAAAAAATAAATAAATAACGGGAGGTTTTAGGAGAACCAGGTCAGGACCCCACCATCTGAAAATTAATTCAATCCCCACCGTCCGAGAATTAGTTCGATTGTGACCGATTCTCATCTTGATCGACGATACAAATATGAAATCATTGAGTTTTAAATCACTAGGCCTCTCCTCCACATTCTCTCTCCTCCCAACTTATCTCTCCCACCCATCCCAACTACATGTCTCTTCCTCTTCCCCTCCCTTTAATAATCGTTTCTTCTCTCACATGCATGCATATTAAGTTCTTAATTAATGCAATACATATATTCATTATGGTCTTACTATAAAATTTATTTACATTTATTGAAAGTTATTTTGTTATATTATATGAATTTCATATTAACAATATTAAATAATGCAGTTTATATTATAATTATTCTATAATTAAAAATATCCCTCCAAATCTTAATATTGTGTATTTATAATATTTTGAGAAAATTATAACCCCCCCCACCCCCCCCCCAAAAAAAAAAAACCTTTCCATCATTTTACCCCCTTCAAATGTTTTATTACTAACTTTTTTTAAAACTTATATTTTCTAACAAATAACCCCCCACCCACCCAAAGTTATAAATCATGCCTATTTTTCCCTTTCCTCTCATCTCTCTGCCCTTTACAGAAACTTCACATTTCCCTCTTTACTCTCACGTTCTCTCTTTACAATTCTCTCTTCACCACATTTTCTACTCTCGCTCTCTCTCTCCACCGACGACCAAGCATCGTCTTCACCGAAGAGCTTTCTTCACCGCCTCCTTCCAACCAGGCACCATCTTCCACCGAGTCTATGTCTTCACTGTGTTGCTCATTTTTCCCCTGGTGCTCTCTCTGCCTTCAAGATTTACCCTCAAACAGGCTCCCTCAAACCAAGCGAATTTGTGGAGCTTCATTTAGCCTTGAAACAACCCATAAGTATGAAATCTGAGAAATAAAAAATTGAATGTGGAGCTCGATTTTAGGGCTTGAAACTATTTCTTTTGTAAAAAATTGAATGTGGTATATTTAGGGCTTGAATGTTTTTTATAGTTTTAAATTTTTTTTTGAATCTGTTTTCTTTTGTATAAAAAATTGAATGTGGTATATTTAGGGCTTGAATGTTTTTTATAGTTGTAAATTTTTGTTTGAAACAATTTTTTTTTTTATAAAAAATTGAATGTTGTATATGTTGGGCTTGAATGTTTTTGGTAGTTGTAAATTTTTGTTTGAAACTGTTTTTTTTGTATAAAAAATTAAATGTGGCATATTTAGGGCTTGAATGTTATTTGTAGTTGTAAATTTTTGTTTGAAAATGTTTTCTTTTGTATTAAAATTTTAATTTAGGGCTAGGGCTTGAATGTTATTGATAGATGTAAATTTTTGTTTTAAAGAGGTTTTTTTTTTTTTTGTATTAAAAATTGAATGTGGTATATTTAGGGCTTGAATGTTATTGATGTAATTTTTTGTTTGAAACTGTTTACTTTTGTATAAAAAATTGAATGTGGTATATTTAGGACTTGAATGTTATTGATGTAAATTTTTGTTTGAAACTGTTTACTTTTGTATAAAAAATTGAATGTAGTATCTTTAGGGCTTGAATGTGTCGCCTTAGCAAAGATGGGACTCATTGTGAAGTTAGTTGTATAAAAAATTGACTAGCCCGTTACAGAGAGAATGTTGGGATTATATAGTTGTCATTTTTACAAAAAAACAATGAAAGAAAGATAAAATCAAAGAGATTCTTTACTCTCTACTGGCTGGAATTGTGTTGGTTTTGTTGTCAATTATGATATGAATAATCTATCATATTATTCTTGTTAACTTTAGTTCATTAAAAAATAAAATTATGTGTAGCTCTTGTTATTCGTAGGTTATATACCCCCCACAATATGCATACCTCATGTTAAAAATTTAATTGTAGCTCTTTGAAAAAAAATCTAATAGCTTGCTAAACTTTTGCAACTTTAAGGCTATTTTTAAGATGTTGGAATGCAATGTATAGAGTGTAAATTTTTACAAATTTTGTGCAGGGCAAAAGAAAATGGGTAATAACATATTTGGTTATTGTATTTATGGTGGAGAACTCCGAACAAGTGTCGATGGGATTTTGGATTATATTTGTGGTAATGCATGTATATTTATGATTGACAGTAGTATTAGGTTAGATGACATGCGAAAATACGTAGCAAAGCGGTTCTCACTTGACATCCACTTTATATCTTGAAGATACTGTGTCTCGAGAAATTAAATATTTATTGTGAACCTATACAATGATGACGATATTATTAGGATGTTGAACATCCATGAAGGTGAAAATGAAGTGCTTGTCTATCTATTTGATGGCATCGAACGTAGGGATGGAAGTACTTCACATAATACTATGACAGTCGAAGAGGTTAGACCCCCACAATCCTCTAATATTTTAGTCTCAGTCTCCAAACAAAGCATTGCACCAAAGTTGTTTAGTACATGGGAGAATGCACTTTCTGAGATATGGCAGCAGTTTAAATCTTTAGAAGATTTTCGAGAAGCCCTTAGCAAGTTTACTATAGCAAACCATTTCACTTATCGTTTTATTAAAAATGAGGGGTATCGCGTAAGGGCAAAATGCAAGGGTGAAGGATGCAAATAGGAGATATATGCTGGGAAGCTTGGTAAGATGAATGTTTCCATAATCAAAACATGGATAAGAGATCACTCATGCAATATTGGGACAAGCAGTGATGTACAGAGAAGAGCTTCGTAAAAATTTGTTGCATCATTACAAGAATAAATTAAGTGACACTGTACATTACAAGGCTAGAGAAATCATGAGTGATTTGTCTCGAGATTATGGGCTAGAATTACCCTATTATAAGGCTTGGCAAAGAAAAGAAACGACCATAAAAGACATACATGGTTCGTAAGAGGAAGCATATAACCAATTACCAGCATATGTAAACCGTGTGATGGAGACAAATCCTGGTAGATATGCGACAGGGCAAGTATGACCAGGTGATAGATTTCGTTGATTGCTCTTAAGTTTTTATGGGTCAATACATAGCTTCAAAAATAGATGTCGTCCACCTATATTTCTCGATGGGACATCATTGAAGGCATGGTACCTTGGGACTCTACTTACTGCTCACTCACTCGATTGGGGAAGGGCAAATGTTTCCTGTTGCATTCGCAATTGTGGATGCCGAAAATACAGATAACTGGTTATGGTTTATGGAATCATTAAAGGTTGCTATTGAGACAGATCGTAAAATTACTTTTTTTTATCAGATAAACACCCTAGTCTAGTTGATATTGTGTCAAGTCTTTGAGAATGCCATCATGCCTTCTGTGAGCATCATTTAACGGAGAATTTCAAGAAAGAAGCAAAACACATACCTAATGATGTTAAGAAAGCAATTGTATGTACCTTTATTAGTGCATGTAGAGCATATAGGCATCAAGAGTATTTTGATAAGATGATGGAAATTAGGTCACTTTCTTAAGACACATTCCAGTGGTCCATGGAAGCCTCACCAAACCTTTGGGCTACATCACAATTCAAGGGTAATCGATATGACCAAGTGACAACTAATGTGGATGAGTCATATAACAAGTGGATTCTAGAAGCAAGAGATATGCCAATTCTTCAATGCATTGACTTGATTAGAAGACAAATCATGGAATTAATGGCCACTCGCAGCTTGAAAGCTGAAACTTAGACTACAACACTTACCCCAAAAACACAAAGCGAACTAAAAAATGTCATAAAACAATCTCTTTCCGTAAGAGTCATCGTGGCAACAAATGGAGCAGTTTATGAAGCTAGGGGTGATCGTATAAATTACAAAGTAAATATTATTACACGAAAATGTGAAAGTCGGGGTTGGCAAATAACAGGTTTGCCTTGCAAGCATGCTTGTAAAACTCTTGCAAGAATATTTCACAGTTGCGAAATTTCATGAAACATATTCCGTAGCTATCATATCAGTTACCTTGATGGACTTGTCAGAGCATAGTTTACGTGGACAGCTTCATCCAGAGAGAATAAGAGTACTTTCACCTCACTCAAGGCATCCCCATGGCCGACCTAGAAAGAAGCATATCGAGTCACAGGAAGTACCAGTGCGACCTATTCATTGTGGTCGGTGCAAAGGAACTGGTCATAACATGACAACTTGTAAAACACCCACTTGAAGGCATAAACTTTATTTACATTTTCTTTTCTTTTTAATTTGATTGTTGTAATTGTACTTATAGTTGTGTTTATTTTGGTTGAAGAAACATACTTTATTTACATTTTCTTTTCTTTTTGATTTGATTGTTGTTATTGTACTTGTACTTGTGTTCATTTTGGTTAAAGAAACATACTTTATTTACATTTCATTTTCTTTTTGATGTGATTGCTGTTATTTTACTTGTAGTTGTATTTGGTTAAAGAAGCATACTTTACTTACATTTTCTTTTTACTTGTAATTGTGTTTATTTTTTGTTAAAGTGGAACAAGGGGCCCATCCACTTCCTCCGATCAAAGGGAAAAGGTATGATACTCAATTTACTTTAGTTCATGATTTACATTAATTAGAAAATTATTATATTGTTAATAAATATTGACATATTTTATTGAATCCATTTCAGAAGAAAACAACTTTCGTATTAATGAATCAACTAAGACCCTGAAAAAATGGGAGCTGGATCCACGACAGGTAGCTTTGGTTGAAAAAAACCAATTTGATCTCCTTAGAAGACATAGGGGTCACACATATCGATTGCAGTTTACTGAAGACATTCATTGGAAAGTGGTGCAAGGTGACTAATACCTTACGGTTAACCGTTGGTGATATGACTTCAACCATGTACGATGTGTGGCACATATTACGGATACCTGTGACAGGCGAGCCTATAACAGGCATAAGACCTAAAAGCTACAGGGCTTTCATCAGGATTTTTTGGGAGATTGCCCTATTGGTGATAAGTTGAACCGAATTAAACATACTTGGTTGAGGGAGAAATTTGAGCAACTACCAAAAAAACCTACCAAATTAAAATTGTTTCAACACTCTAGAGTTTATCTCTTGTATTTAGTCGGCACAACTATATTTGTTGATGCATCACAAGGATTGACACTGACAAGTTACCTGCAACTGTTTCGAGATCTCGATAAGGATAGAAAGTATGCATGGGGTACAGCAGCGCTTGTATTCTTGTATCGTTCCTTATCTAAGGTTGTGGACGGGGATACACATTTTAGTGGGTCAACAACACTACTACAGGTAACTTGTAGTGTTGTTTATTGCTATATTTTTACATTCTAGTTATTCTAGCTATTGTTTATTGCTATATTTTTCCATTGTAGCTATTTCTTTTACAGTGTTGGATCTATGAGCATTTTCTAGCTCTAGGTAGCAAACCTACAACTATCACTATAGAAATGCCTAGAGCTTCCAAATGGAAGAAACAACCACGTAGGAAATACCCATTAACAGCATTTGATGACATCTCAATTGACATGGTTTGTTACTTGCTAGTGTATATATATATGTAATTGTAGGTAAATACAAATACAAATAAGTTATAATTGTGTTTTGCTCTGGTGTAAGTGACTTGACAACCATATGAGAAGTACAAACCACGAGATACACTACGTAAAGAAAATACGTTGTGTCGATCATATTTGATATGTTTCAACATTGCAGAGTTCTATATGCCTGATCGTGTATTGTGACAATTTGGGATGATGCAAGCGATTCATGTTGGGCCAACCAGTGGGATAGGAAGAAAAAGGTCGGCTTACATCTCAAAAGTTGGATTGACGAGTTGAGTGTCGAGATAAGCGATTGGCATCAATGAGAACGCAACATTGTCAGGACAGACGTGGATAAATATGGTGGAATGCCTACAAATGAATATATGAGCTGGTACAACATGTTCACCCATAGATATAGAAATACTCCAATATACTGCCCCCCCTTGCAGTTGCAATCAAGTTACAGAAATACTCCCATGTGCCCCCCCTTGCAGTTGCAATCAAGTCATAGAAATACTCCTATGTGCCCCTCCTCGCAGTGACAATCCCAATTACCCCCCCTCGCAGGGCATCAGTCTGAGAGGACATTGGTATATTATGTAATTTATGTATTTTATTTTTTATTGACTTAATATGCATTCAAAATACTTTCTGATTTTGTTTTTCATTGTCTACTTGCAACGATTAACTTGTATAGGAATGCTACTAGCTGCACTTAAGGGTAAAGCATTAGCAGGTGAATCAAGACATTACGTACAAGTGGCACATGATTTGCTATTGCAAAATACTCCTATGGAGACAAATGCCAAGGAGAAGGTGGAGGGAGATAATGGAAACGAGCGTGAAGAGAGAGATGGTGGAGATGATGAAAGCGATAGCGAGGAGAGAGATAGTAGAGATGATGAAAGCGTTAGTGAGGAGAGAGATAAGGAAAATGAGTCTGAGGAGGAAGATGAGGAAAGCGAGACTAAGGAGGGAGATGAGGAAAGCGACACTGACGAGGGAGATGAAATGAGAACAAAAAGCAGAAATGACAAAAGCATAAGCCTGCAAATTCAAGTTCTGCCAACCTTACAGGAGGAATCAAGGCGACATACAAGATCACAAAGAGATGGAGATGTCCAAACAGATGTAAAAAGAAAGGGTATTACAAGATGGCCAAAAATATGGTTGAGACGAAGAAAGTGATTCAATTGTATCTTTCAATTAATATGTATTTTTGTATTTTAAAGTAGCCAACTAATGAAATGTATCATTG